>JAVTVY010028058.1:0-111809 GCA_036873755.1 Hanleya hanleyi | reverse complement strand
GACTCGTTTTGGTTAAAGGTGTCATTTTTTATATATGAATGGAATTCCCTTCAAGAATGTCGCCAAAAATTGAAAAAAACAAACAAATGCTTATTTTCTAATACTCGTAATATTTTTTTGACAAATCTCTTCTCGGTGAAAATTGAGAATATGAAAATTCAGTATTTTCTCTCGCAAGCTAATAACTTTTAAAGTAAACGAGAGGAAATTATATTTTCGGTTTATAAACGCAACACACTAAGGAAAAAAATACGGTCAAACCGAACACCTCCTTTTCCATTTTGATCGGCAAATTAAGCGAGAAGGGAGACTGAAGAGCGGAGATTTTCGCGCTATGACTAAATCCTCGAAATTTGTTTGGATTTCCAAATATTTGAAAGCCTTTTTGATTTGCAAAAAGTAACGACTGAACCGAATGTTTTGAAACTTGGCATACGCGATACTTGTACCAAAACATTGCCAAAGCGATCATGGTGAGTTCGTCTGTCAATTCAGTATAGACGGCACGGCCGAGTCAAAATGGTCGGATATTGAATGGGGAAAGTGAATATATATATATGGTATCAGAACTATTACGCAATCTCTACAATTGTGGGTTACAAGTGGAAAATTACTTCCCTTGGTATAAAAACACTGGCAGATGGCGCTTTTTTCTACAATTACCACTACCTCCGCTTTTTTGTCTTTCACTGTATTATTGCCACTGCCGCAGGTTTTGACTACAATGCAGTCATTTCTCACTTGTTATCCCTGTATATTAAAGGC
The DNA here is from genome assembly GCA_036873755.1 of Hanleya hanleyi. Lineage (NCBI taxonomy): Eukaryota > Metazoa > Mollusca > Polyplacophora > Lepidopleurida > Hanleyidae > Hanleya > Hanleya hanleyi. Next base: position 111,044 of record JAVTVY010028058.1, on the reverse strand, counting down.
TACGCCACATATATTTATTTCATAGCATAGGGATTAATAATAGGGGCTGGGGAAAGCCCCAACACGAGGGCTTCTTGGCCTGGTTTGCAAAATAGAAACACAAATTTGTGCGAGTTGAACGGAAAGAGAAACGCGTTCGAAACGCGTTTATAAAACGCGTTCATAAACGCGTCAGTAGAATATATTAAGAGAGTTGAGGGGCAGCATGGACGCTGGACGCATGACGTCACTTAAATAGGTCGGAGGGTTATAAATACGAGCAGGTGTACGGAGAGTTCGAAGCTATTTTGGTGGAGGGTTATAAGTGCGAGCAGGTGCGCGGGGACGTAGAGAGTGCGAAGCTATTTTGGATGACTCAAGGTCGTTGAGAGTACCTAATTTTACTACATATCTATACGTATACGGTTATTTATACCCGATGACATCATGCGACCTTCTCCCCCGAACCTATATATAAGCGCTCTCGGGTCGAACGAGGGGCACGGAATGGTTTAGGATAAAAGGACGAGCTTTTCGAGCACATTCACCACTCGCCTTTCGTAGTACACACATCTATCAGTCGATACAAGATGATCTCCCTGGCATACAAAGTTTGCGCAGAAGTCTTTGAAGAGAAGGGGGCTGCCTTTATACGTATTGTCGATCACGGTCATGTACCCAACGCGTCTCAGCCGAAATTCATCACACTAAACACGAAAGCATGGGACAACGTAACATTTTACATGGGGACCATCGATTCCTTTCTCGAACGAGGTGTGGACACACCCCAGCCCATCCGCCTGGACAAAGATGTATATATCAGTCATAATGTATTCAAGGGAAAATCATTCGTGCACCTCAGAAACTGGGATAAATCTACTACCAACGCGAGGAAGATATTTCCTACGACTAACGGAATCGCATTGGACGGGGTCTTATGGTCGGAGTTAAAAAAGAAAGCCGGAGAGATAGATGCTGCGCTGAAGGAGATGATAACCGCCATTCAGGTTTGCGCATCGGCAGCATTCGACGACGACATGTCATCGCCTCCACCGACTCCTACGGTTTGCAGAAGGACGCAATTCCTCGAACACGCCATTAAGAAAGCGTATATCGAAGAACTAGCCCCTACCATCGGCGAAATAAGGAGAGAACGCTGTCCCGGATGTGAGATCGACGACCCCAGCCAGGGTCATCAATATTAATAAAGGTTGAGTAAACCACACACTGCTTGTTTTGTTATTTTATTTAAAAGAGGTGTGAATCACCGTTTCCATCATTCGATGTCATTGATATGAATGGAAACGGGTGGAAAACGTCGCGAACCTATTTCGACCCGAAAAACCCTATCAGCTTTACCGGACCTTCTAAATTACACACCTTATTAAAGGCCGATGGATATAACGTAGCGCGTAAAGAGCTAACGCAGTGGTTGAGCGACCAGGACGCTTATAGTTTACAAAAGCCAGTTCGTTATACCTTTAAGAGAAGCAGGATCGTCACTGCGGGATTAGACGATATTTGGGATACAGATCTAGCCGACGTGTCCAACGTATCCGAGTACAACGATGGCGTGCAATTTCTTCTCTTCGTCATAGACGTTTTCTCGCGATTTCTGTGGGTTATCCACCTTCCCAATAAACAGCATAAGGCTATAATCTCGGGACTCGATCAAATCCTGATTGAGGGGAGACAACCCAAGTATCTCCGTTTCGACAAAGGAAGCGAGTACAACAACCGATGGGTGAAAGCGTATTTGAAGAAGAAGGACATTCATTTCTACGTAACCCATAACGAAAAGAAGGCTAATTACGCCGAGAGAGTTATAAGAACGATGAAAAATAGTATGTATAGATATTTCACCCATAAGCAGACCTACAGTTATTTAGACGTCTTACAAGACCTGGTGCGTAATTACAACCAACGACCGCACACATCTCTGCGCAACAAAAGTCCTTCCGATGTTAATGAAGGGAACGAGGCTCTCCTCTGGAGAGAAATGTATCTCGACACGGCGACAAAAGGTCGTAAACAACCGTTCAAATTAAACATCGGGGATACCGTGAGAATCTCTCACGTGAGGTACGCCTTTCAAAGAGATTACCAAGCGAAGTGGACGGACGAACTCTTCAAAATTTCCCGACGATTCCGGAGACGAGGCATCGCGATATACGAACTAAAAGACTTCATGGACGACGGGGTACAGGGAACATTTTATCAGCAGGAACTACAACGAGTGAGGAAAGCGTCCGACGCCTTATGGCGGATCGAAAAAGTTCTCAAAACACGCCGGAAGAGAGGCAGAGTTGAGAAATTAGTTAAATACACGGGCTGGCCCATTAAATTCGCCAGCTGGGTGCCATTAGAAGATATCGAAACTATCTAAACTCGACTACCCGCAGCCCGCACTCTGCACCTGCACCCTGCACCATGCAGCCCACATCCTGCACCCTGCACCTGCAGCCTGCACCCTGCACCCTGCACCCTGCACCCTGCACCTGCGCCCTGCACCTGCGATATCTCCTATATAAGTTCGAGTATCAATGCGGCGAGCGCACTCTACACGAAAACTTTGATATATTAACGACTATTTTCCTAAAGTATATCATGTCTTATACGTGTAGCTTATGCGCTAAGAAGTTTACGAGAATCGAAAATCTGCGCAAACATATCGAGTTACATCACGGGGGACGACTTACATCGCGTATCGATGTCATTACTAATACGAAACCGTGTATGGACGAACGAGTATCCGAAACAATGGACGTGAATGCGACCTTTCAACATCCTTTTACCATGATTGTTAGCGGCCCGACTGGTTGTGGGAAGACGTCGTGGGTGTTGCAGCGTTTGGAAGGGACCGACATTCGGCCTTCTCCTACGCGTATTGTCTGGTGTTACGGTCAATGGCAACCCGCCTACGAGAATACTCGATTACAGAATGTGAGCTTCGTTCCCGGAATCCCGCACGATATCGGCGAGCCCTATTATTTCGACCCCGAGCAGGTCAATATTGTGGTCCTCGACGATATGATGAGCCAAGCCAAATCAGACGGACAAGTGGCGGATCTGTTTACCAAAGGCTCTCATCATCGGAATCTATCCGTAATTTACTTGACCCAGAATCTCTTCCCCCAAGGCAATGCGTCCAGAGACATCACCCTGAACTGCCAATACTTCGTGCTATTCAACAATCCCATCGATAGGTATCAAGTTCAACTGTTCGGAAGACGCATGTATCCTCAAAACATAGGCTATTTCACGAAAAAATATCAGGAAGCCACCGCCAAGCCGTACGGTTCCCTAATAATAGATCTGAAGCCGACTACACCGGAAAGCCAAAGACTAAGAATGAAACTGGATGCGCGAGCACAGATGGGACAAGGTCTATACACAAAGGCGATACCTTCTTGGTATAAGGAACAAACGGGAGAAGGGAGACGTGAGAAATTGGATACCCATAAAGCGTCCCACAAGGTGAAACACGACACGTGGAAAGCCCTGTTCGGTAGAGCAGCGCGTATGCAAGTGAACGATGATATCAAAATGAAGACTAGAGAGTTAATAACGAATGGATGTACGAAGCAGGAGGCCGAGGTCCAAGCAATAACTGAGTACATGCCCCATATGATGAAGACGCTACGCGGGATGTACCTCGACATGATCCTGGGTATAAAAGCTCTGGAGAACGACTCAATTCACGAGGAAATCATGAAGTCTTGCGATGACCTTCAGAAGACCTACAACACGAGCTATGAGGAGGCGGTGAAACAAAGCGTTAAAATGAAGAAACATTTGTTCGATAAACTTTACGAAGACGATGAATAAGTTCCACGCATTTTATTAACAAACATACATAGTCTGTAAAATCAGTCGTCATTTGCTTTCACTCTGATGTAATCGGAGATCCGATGAAGCCATGTGCCACAGTATTGATACCGTCATCTAGTACATACCGTTTATCGTCGAAGGCGGATAACGCTACTTTCTCAACGGTATGACTATATAACTGGTGATCGATACTGCGAATCTGGTTCATGGTTGTTTTTACAATTTTGTGTCGAAATAAACAGTCTTTGTACATGACATGTCGAAGTTTTTTCTTTATAGCGTACTTGGTTATCCCCTTGGCCGTTTTCTTCTCTTCTCCCCCGTATAGAATGCTGTACAACTTGGGCCTAAGGCCTACAAACTCTTCTATAGGAGTTCCGCCGCATTCGTCTTTCATCTTGCCAAGTACTTTGGTATTGGTAGCGCTATAGAGGGGGTGGTCTTTCGGGTAGTTGCTGGTGTCGAACAAAGCCAGATTCGGCGCCATGTCGCCGTACAAATCTTCTGTCTCAATTTCATAACACAAACTATCCGTATCAGTGAATAGCAGCTTCGCCTTTTGACCATACTTTCGCCTCATTTCGTTATAGTGGAAGTCGTACATAAGTAGCTTCGAGAGGTCTAGAATAGCGAAGCCGGCGTAGGTGGGTCTGTTCAAAAACAATTTAATTTTCTTTAGATTGACGCCGGCTAAATCCTCGTTAAAAATTTTGAAAGCCTGAAAAGAGGGTTTGGCGACCATCCTCTGAAGTCTCCGTTTTGAGTTGACGAGCTCTATCCGGGTACGTTTCCTAAGATTCTCCATCGTTTTCCCGAATATAGAGTTGTTCATCAGTTTAAAAAAGTCCTTCTCGAAGTCATTCTTAGCGGCCTTACGTTTGTCCGTGTTGAACGCGATGTACGGCTGCAGCCATGTTGACTGCGTGAACTCTATCCCGCGATGGATACGAGTCAAAACCATCCCCTGTCGCAGATAGAACTTCAAATCGCGGTAGTGTATCACATAGTTCGCTTTGTCGCGAAGGTTGGGGACGAGTTTTTCCGCGGATTTGCCTTTAATGTTTAGCTCTTTCTTCAGTTCGAGAGAATGAGGCGAGAGCATGTCATCGGTCACCGTCATTCGTTCGGGACAGAGAGGATAGTCGCTATGCGTCTCGTGAAGTGACGAGGGATATTGTAAGTCGACTTCCAAAATATAACCCGTTTCGGCATCGTCTTCAATTTTCCCTATCTCGGTCGCGTCCAGCGATTGGATTTGTTCGTCGGTCATCCACGCGAATTCTCGTAGGGGTAAAGGCTGCGACATCGCCCACGCGTATAGGTTGTTGGCGTCTAGATAAATAATGTACTTCCTGGGCGAGTCGGCATTGTAGTCGACCATGTTCGGATTGTTCGCCTTACTATACTTATTGGAGATCATTGAAATACCTCCGCGGATACCCCGTTCTATCATTAGGTGCATATCTATGTCGTCTAGCAATTGTAGACGCGCACCGGTCATTTTCATCATGGCGTCCCATGACAGACCGGGTGAGGTATAATAGTGAGCCGGGTCGAGATGATGCAAATGTCGCGAAAGTTTTCGAATACATCGGCTAGTAGCAGGACATCGGATTTTAGGTAGAGGTCGTAGGGTTAGAATTCCGAACTCCGACCATACCGACTGCGCGTGGGCATAGTCTTGGTCGGAAATAGGCTCTTCGCGGAGGTGGTTGTAAAACGCTTCTTTGGGAGGGAGTTGGCGTTCCGAAAATTTACTTTCGGTTGACATATAGCCGTAGGGGTAGACACCCTTTCTCAACATTTTACGCTGTTGGTTAGGGTTCGGGAAATGTTGCCCGAGCTGGTGAAATTTTTCAGTACCTTCCTTAGACATGTTGTCGACCAGAGTTTCGAGGGAGGCATTGAGGAACTGTAGGGAATCGAGGAACCTTAAATTACCCAGAGAGAAGGAGATGTATTTCTGCATGTTATTCGGGATACACGTTATTTTCAGGCCCTTGAATTTTCCCATAACGCTACAGATGAGATGACCGTCATAACCCTTAGTGTTATGCAAAACGACAGTAAGCTTAGGAGAGGAAGTTTCTACGACATCGGGGCCCCTATATACCACAGCGGGCTTACTGTGCTCGGGCATTGTACTCACTACGGTATAACAAAACCCGGACGGTTCGTGTCGCTCGTATTTGGTGGTAGCCCCGGATTCGGAATGAATTTTACGGGTAAAACATTCGAAATCGGCGTAAATGATGAACGGAACGCGTAACTGTTTCTTAATATTTTTGAATTCCAACCACTGCTCTTCTGGGGTTTCGGGGAGTCTGATTCGCTGCGGGCCGTGTCGAGAGCAGTAGGGAATGTGATCGTTTAACAAATGTCGAGTAGAAAACCCGTGCAAACAATAATTGCAGTAGAATTGAGCGCCATCATGTTTTGTACGATCCCCCAACAATCGGCTCATGTTCTTGATCAAGCAGAAATGTCTCTTCTCGTCTTTAGAGATGAGTAAAAGATCGACGTGTCTATCGAACTTTTGTTCGCTAATATGCAGGGGGAAACCCCCTTTGTCGTAACCGAACACGCTCACGGAAATACCGTTACGAGCTTCGAACTTCGATATTTGAGATAGAGGGATAGGAAAATCTATTCCGTCGACGTTTAACTCGTTCAAGTACGGTTTATAATGTCGAATGTGACACGCGTGATCCTTCACGGGGTGTAAGGCCGCTAGAATTGACCAGAGAAAGCAAAGCTGATCCGTGTTCTGCGGGTTGACAATTGCCTTCTTTTTAATCAGACACTGTGGCGTGGGGATATAGCTGCTACCTTGAAAGGGTACATATTGCGCGATGTGCACCTGAAGGTGAATAATTTCGTCCAAGTTCCACTGGCTTCCGTCTCGCTGATACTCCTGGAAGCTGGAATGTATTTTCTGGAAGGACTCGGCGAGCTGCTGTTCGAGCTGGGATAGGTTTGTGCTAATGAAATTAAGACTTCTGAACACGGGTTCGGAGTAGGTGGTCTCACCATCATTATTCGTTCGAGCGAGGCGGAGTTGTAGGGAGACGTACCACTTGATCCCCCTTTGTTCGTTTAACGTTGCCGTCAGCAGTTGACGAACCGCGTGTTCGTTGTTATTAAAAAAATGCAGAATATCTGAACTGGTCGTTCCAGTAGGTTGAATAGTGTGGGTGTGCAGAGTTCCGTTCAGCGCGGACGACGACGATTTCGCCCCTCCTGACTGTTTGCCGTGGCAACTGTTGCAATGCTGCGGATGGCTGGTATAAAATCGTTCGGGTAGTGGTCGATGGCAGGAGGAACACTCGCGACCTCGGCTAGAGCACTCCTCGCAGAACTGTTTTCCGGGTAACAGGCACTTGAATCTTCCGCACCAGTTACAGTTGGCCAGTCGAGCGGGTTGACCTGAAGATATAAGGAAACACATATTTTCAACCGTCGGGTTAATTCGCCTTTACGCTCAGATTGAATACAGCGATGAACTGTCGAGCCGCTTTGGCGGGTAGATCATGGGATTATGCTCGATTATAGTGGCCGTGTGGTCATGTTAACCAAGTTGCCGCATGAACAGGTACAATAAAAGCGTACCTGAGATATAACACATGTCACGAATTGTTAGATTCTTAAAATAGGTTAACCAGAAGACTATACTGCGAAGCCATGTGACCCTGTCGGTATATCGGCATCTCCTCCCACTTCCCCTTATATGTGCTGTAATATTATTAAACAGAGAGTGGTCTCTTCATATTAGTTTCTCTTCTATTCTGATACGGTTAAGTAATTTACCTGCAGTTTGTCCTCGAGGAAGTTCTGAACCATCGGACGACGAACACGATGCCACCGGAAGTTGATCTGTTCAATATAAATATGTAGCTTAGAATGGCGAAACATATGATTGATGACCGACATTTAGTAAGTGGGGCGCGGTGTTGTGTTATGTACTAGGTGTAAATTCTCTTCGTAGGAACGTTAGATGATATAGTTGGTTATAACATTACCGGAATGGTTCCTTTAAACGATGAATGACTTACCGTTTTTCCTAGAATATTTTCCCCCTTGATTGTCGGTTGGTTCCGCTTGTCTTTTCCTCGAATGGATACGCTGGTGTTCTTTCAGTGCATCCGGGCGGGTGAAAGTTTTATCGCACACGGTACATAATAGAGAATGACCGTGGTGTATCCTTCGTTTATGTTGTAACATGTATCTCCTATTGGCGAACGTTTTGGTGCAGAGATCGCACTGGATCGTTGTACCGGGGACGAGACGACCGAGCGAATCCGCCAGGAGCTGAATTCGTCGGAGGTTGACCGCATCGTCGTTGGAAAGTCCATATCGTTCGGCCCAAGCGTTCAGATCTTCGACACGGGTAAAGGAATCGAGACGTGAATAATCCATGTTGTTCTCTGAAATATTGAGGTGATAATAATGTAGCTTCAATCCTAACAAAAATATAGCAGGTACTAGAATTTGACCTTGATAAAACAGGTTAAGGTCGGTCATCTTCAGTACACCTCTGGTCCTTCACCAGGTGAATACATACTATTAATTTGGAAAGCCTATATATATTTCTTCATGTTAGACCATAATAAACCGTATATGACCTTGAAAAATAGGTCAAGGTCAGTCAACCGGGGTAGACTTCTAATCAATCACGAGTTGCATACCTACTATGAATTTGGAGACCCTAGCTTCAATGCTATAAAAAATATAGGAAATACTAAAATTTGACCTCGATAACATAGGTTAAGGTCGGTCATCTTCAGTACACCTCTGGTCCTTCACCAGGTGAATACATATTATTAATTTGGAAAGCCTATATATATTTCTTCATGTTAGACCATAATAAACCGTATATGACCTTGAAAAATAGGTCAAGGTCAGTCAACCGGGGTAGACTTCTAATCAATCACGAGTTGCATACCTACTATGAATTTGGAGACCCTAGCTTCAATGCTATAAAAAATATAGGAAATACTAAAATTTGACCTCGATAACATAGGTCAAGGTCGGTTATCTTCAGCACACCTCTGGACCTTCGCCTGATGTATACATAGTATTAATTTGGAAAGCCTAGCTTTATTTTTTCATATCATATGACAATAAACAGTATATGACCTATAAACATTGGGTCAAGGTCGGTCAACCGGGGTAGACTTCTAATCAATCACGAGTTGCATACCTACTATGAATTTGGAGACGCTAGCTTCAATCCTATAAAAAATATAGCAAATACTAAAATTTGACCTCGATAAAATAGGTCAAGGTCGGTCATGTTCAGTACACCTCTGAACCTTCGCCTGATGTATACATAGTGTTAATTTGGAAAGCCTAGCTTTATTTTTTCATATCATATCGCTATAAACAGTATATGGCCTATAAAAAATAGGTCAAGGTCGGTCAACTGGGGATAGACTTCTAGTCAATCACGAGTTGCATATCTAATGTGAATTTGGAGACCTTAGCTCCAATCCTATCAAAAATATAGCAAATACTAAACTTTGACCTCGATAAAATAGGTCAAGGTCGGTCATCTTCAGTACACCTCTGGACCTTCGTCAGATGTATACATAGTATACATTTAGAAAGCCTAGCTTTATTTGTTCGTATCATATCGCAATAAACAGTATATGGCCTATAAAAAATAGGTCAAGGTCGGTCAACCGGGGATAGACTTCTAGTCAATCACGAGTTGCATATCTAATGTGAATTTGGAGACCTTAGCTCCAATCCTATCAAAAATGTAGCAAATACTAAAATTTGACCTCGATAAAATAGGTCAAGGTCGGTCATCTTCAGTACACCTCTGGACCTTCGTCAGATGTATACATAGTATACATTTAGAAAGCCTAGCTTTATTTGTTCGTATCATATCGCAATAAACAGTATATGACCTATAAACATTGGGTCAAGGTCGGTCAACCGGGGTAGACTTCTAATCAATCACGAGTTGCATATCTAATGTGAATTTGGAGACCCTAGCTCCAATCCTATCAAAAATATAGCAAATACTAAAATTTGACCTCGATAAAATAGGTCAAGGTCGGTCATCTTCAGTACACCTTTGGACCTTCTCCTGATGTATACATATTATACATTTGGAAAGCCTAGCTTTATTTGTTCGTATCATATCGCAATAAACAGTATATGACCTATAAACATTGGGTCAAGGTCGGTCAACTGGGATAGACTTCTAGTCAATCACGAGTTGCATATTTAATATGAATGTGGAGACCTTAGATTCAATCCTAGCAAAAATATAGCGAGTACTAGAATTTGACCTCGATAAAATAGGTCGGGGTCGGTCATTTTTAATAGGCTTCTGATCCTTCACCCAATACATATGTGGTATCAATTCACAATGCCTGCCTATAATTCTTCTTGAGATATCGTATTCACAAGAAAGTCAGACGGACAGACAGACAGACGATGCCAACAACAACGACAATACCCTTCGGGCTAAATTTGCTCGAGGAGTAAAAATGGTCTCGTATTACAGAGCGCTCTGTAGTATAATGTGGAACCTAAACATTAGGGGCTATCCATCCCTTGTGCAGTTCTGGATTTAAAGGAATATGCATTGTGTCATTAAGTGGATATTCAAGAACATTCGTTTTGTGTGATTTTGAAATATTGATAATGAATTCCGAAGCAGTTTTATGGTTTCATTTGATTACTGGGACGTACGTCACTATATGAAGACATCTACTATCCGTAAGTACCTACATATTATTCTTTATGCGGTTAAAAATAACGCAGGCCTGGGGGTTTGAGCTATACGGTAACCTGACCTGTCTTACATGTGATGCGTGTTTAACGTTAGTGAGCTGTACCGTATGTTATAATCATACACACGTTGAACTCTGGTAACAAGCTATGTATACTTGGGTATTGTTAGATGAGTAAACGGGGTTAATTTTTTGCGCTCTAGATTTTGCAGAACGGGTTATATGAACCTACACGGTCGTTGCCATAGCGACGAACTCGAAAAGCATGCAGTACTAATGCTTCGATATGAGACGTATATATATATATATATATATATATATATATACCGGCTTGACTATGTGTTGGCCTGGCGATAGAATGTACGATTTTTTGAAATCTAATATCGAGCTGTGTTGGTGGATTATTCACAAATTGAAAGAAAAATGTTCCTTAACGGATACAGACGTTGTTTTCACTGTTGAATCCGGTGTGTGTGAAATAATGGGTGGTATCACACGCTGTTATTGTCCAGGATTTGTGGATTAATTGTATAATTCATGATTGGTTCATGCAAGGAAATTTCACTATAGGAAGGAGTCTGAAAGATGGTAAGTTACATATACAAATAATAGGATAGCCCATTAATATGTAAGCTTGCCTAAGTCTACACTGACATATCTGTTCGTATATGTGTTATATTTAGCACACTGCTTTGTTGATATGTACTATGAAAGCTGCGTGTTCCACTTTACCCCAGCCTTAGTGTTGAACGCGTTGGCATATGGGGATACATGTATCTTAACACACTCAGTTGTTTTCTACTTTGAACTGCGGCTTTCGCGGTAGGAATGTAGTGGTTATTTTCAAGTTATGCATACATTTCTTGGTTAGTGCAAAACTGGTTATAACCCCGCAACAAAATGCTTGGGAAGGGCAGATTTTTGTCGTTGATAGGACATAATGGCGTTTCATTTTCCTTATAATAGCGGTGTAAGGAGGTGATGTATATAACACAACACAGCTTTATCATGAAATAGAATTCACTCACCTCAGATTTTTCCAATGCTCAGCGGGTAAACGTGGTTAGAGCGACGTAGGCCTCTTCATCTAGGCGAGTAATGAGTGGAGATTGACGCTCGTCTCCAAAAGATTTACCTATATTGTCGAGATGTGACTTCCGCTTTTTTCCCAGGCTTTGTCCGTGCTCTTAAGACACTTCAACGGTCGCAATTATCGATTATTGCAATATAAAGAAGATTATCTTCGACAGAAATGTTAATTTCAATTCCACGAGCTAGGTATACTGTCTACCTTTGAAGGGAGATGAACAGTTGAGTGGCTGACTGTAGACGAGAGCGCTTATATATATAAGTTCGGGGGAGAACGTGGCATGATGTCATGGGATATAAATAATCGTATACGTATAGATATGTAGTAAAATTAGGTACTCTCAACGACTCCGAGTCAACCAAAATAGCTTCGCACTCTCTACGTACACCTGCTCGTATTTATAACCCTCCGACCTATTTAAGTGACGTCATGCGTCCAGCGTCCAGCGTTCCCCTCAACTGTCTTAATATATTCTACTCACTAAATCACATCGTCCATTATGTGGCATACATGTCATTACAAGGCAAGGCTGCTAGTACTGTATCTTCCCACTTGTCAGCCATATCATATGCCCATAAGATACAAAACTGGTCCGATCCCACAAAACAGTTTGTTTTGCGCAAAATGGTAGACAGCATGCGCAGGTCTAATTCCCGAGGTGATACCAGAGCACCAATCACTATTGATATATTGAAAGCTATTATCCATGCTTTACCTTGTATATGTTATTCACAGTATGAGAGTATACTTTTTCAAACTGCATTCTTGTTGTCATTTTTTGGATTTATGAGGGTCGGGGAGCTAACATACTCAACATTTGAATATAGACATCGACCGTTACGAATCACTGATATTCAACTGGACCATAGTCGGGATGCGTCTTTGAAAGTGACAATTCGTGAATCAAAAACAGATCAGTATGGCAGTACTGTCACAATTTGTATTGACAAACTACACTCAAAAAATAAGGAGCTTTGTCCGGTGTCAGCTATGGACAAATATTTACGGTGTAGACCCGCGGGACAGGAATATCTATTCTGCCATATTGACTCCGCGCCGCTTACCAGATATCAGTTCACAGCGGTGCTCCACAAAGCTTTGGCTTTCAGGAATATATCCACCGCTGACTTTAAATCGCAGTTTTCGAATTGGAGCGTGTACGGTCTGTGCAATGAACGGAGTGCCATATGAGTTAATACAGACATGGGGTAGATGGAAATCGTCTGTATTTAAACGCTACATACGCATTCCAACGCACAAGTTAAATATACCTGTCTAAGATAGGCCAATAGTGTGTGCATAAGCCTTTTGTATATATTGTTCTTAATTCAGTCTTGCAATACTTTCAGAGATAGCGATATTTGGTGACTCCCTGATTTATTGGGCTCATCGGTTTGCCTCCCAGTGTCGACCAAGCCATGTCAACCTGAACTTGGAGCAGCTTGGTGTAAATGTACAACGGAGGGGATTACGGGGCATGAGATGGGATCAGCTGAAGAACAGCATCGAGACCAACATGGAGAACCATCCTATTCCTGACGCCATAGTGATTCACTTGGGTTCTAATGATCTAGTTCAAATGGCTTGTGGCGATCTACATCACGAGATCCGGGAGACTATCCTTTACCTGAAATTACGATTTCCAGCATGTGCCATAATTTGGTCCGACATTTTGCCTCGCCTACAATGGCGTGGGGCAGTCGATATTAGGGCTATAGATCGGTGTAGAAAACGTGTAAATAGAGAGGCGGCCGCAACTATAATTTAGAGACGTGGGGGGTATATTAATTCGACATCCGGAAATTTCAACTTTAAATTTGTCTTTATTTCGTTTTGATGGCACGCACCTATCTACGGAGGGAAATTCTATATTTTTGACTGATATGGAACAGGCGTTGCGATTATTTCTGCTTTCAGATAATACCGTCTATCCACCCAATAACTAATTGTCCCTTAGAATTGGTGGGGTGACAAGCGCGTATAGACACGCTTGTTTGGCCGGATTCTTGCGGGCCAATAGGTACATGTAGCTTTATTTCGGGCTCAGACTTATGTTTGCATAAGATGAGTAAGGGCAAGTTTACCTGCGTTGTCCAAGGGAACTTGCAAGGGCAAGTTTACCTGCGTTGTCCAAGGGAACTTGCAAATTGTCGGGCTTCAAGGGAAGCATTTTTGGGACTCGCCTGCACGGAGTCCGCTCACCTGAGTTGTCCAAGGGAGCAGGGCCAGACCATTGTTTCCAATGGCTGGAAAATATTTTAATACATAAAAGTAGCATCTGACAAGCCAGAGACCTTTATGGTGGCTGTCAGATTGATTGAATATGAGGCTCGCAGGGATCCGGTCAATTTGTTGTGGTGTAGCAAATTAATAAAAGTTGCGGCCGATATTCTTCCAAAATTCGTTTTGTCTCTTTGTTGTGATTGGGTTATACGCGGGCAATATATATTTAAATAATGAGATATTATGAGAAAGTGGGCCACATGAAAATGGCTAATGTGGACTGGGTTGATCAGGATAAAAAATCCAAACCATTGGAAGTGAAGGATGAAGATCACCCATTCTCCTTGGAGTGGCCGGATAAACAACTTTTCCGCTCCATAATACATGTCACCTACCAGTCAACGAAGCTCTTCACAATAACCTTGTATTGTTAGTTTAAGGCTGGTATACAGGTCGGTAAACCACTCCCTCTACCCATTTATAGCACCGCTATGAATCACATTGATTAAAAAGTTAAACGTAATTGAAAGTTCAGTAATAATTGCTACATTGAATGTATGATACCAGAGTGATATACAAGGGTCCTGATCGTATACCCATATAAGATAAATAATTCATGAATGTATATTGATTGATTCATTCATTGGTAATTCATTGATTCAGGAATTAATTTATCGATGTGAAATCAAACTAATAGAATAACAGTTATTCCATGCATTCCGATCAAGAAGCCCATCCGTATAGTCCATGATGGGAAAAATATAGAAGCTAAACAAAATCGTCTTCGACTGACCAGGTGTGTGAAAAATAACAAGCTACAAGAAATATACAGGCAATGTAGTAGTACTTTATTCAGCCTATAATAATTACAATTATATGTCCAAAGAAGCCATTCAGACAAAAAGCACACAAATCCGAAATGAGGATAGTATTTGGTGGGGGGGGGGGGATAAATCTAATGAAAGTTGTTATTCCTGCAAAGTCTGAATAGCTCCTTAAGGTATGTTTAGTCTCTTTCACCTTGATAAAATGGTCTTATCCTCTATGATAAATGATATATGTACCATAACTACTAATAGCAAGATATTCATCAGTTTGATAACGGCTCACATTAATTAAGTATATATGTGATATATTCAACCAGATGTAAACAGGATATAAATATGAAGTATTGTTAACAAATATAATTTGCCTACAGGAACCATTCAGACCTAAACAGTCAACCAGGAAGGGGTGGGGGGGGGGGGGGGGGGATGCTGGTGACTTAACAGTGATAAAGTCTGAATGTTCCCTCATCATCATGCTCATGATCGATATTAACAGTAGTTAAATATAGACACATATACCTGCATAAAATTAATTCTGTATGAGAAATATCCTGTGTTACTGGTAGTGTAAACTGAATTATTTTATATGATTATTAACATGTGCCAGTATGAAATTGATACATTCTGTCATGTCTGCGTGAGTATAAATTAGTATGTGCCAGTATAAAATCAATGTGCCAGAATATTGGATAAATTGGATAAATTAATAATTGAAAGAACAAATGTATAGAGTATCACAAACTGAAAGTAATGCATTTATAATACTGTATGATCACTCTCCGGTCATGAAAATAGTGTTACTGCCCATCCATAGGGTACCACTCAGGCATGGAGCCCAAATATGAGCATTCGATTTGTGGGGGGGGGGGCTAGATTCCATTACACTGTATTTCTAAGTTAATGGCGCAATCATATCTGAGTGACCCCCTATGATATTATTGACTGTTAAAGATTTTCTAACTGTTTTATGATCCGCAAATTGTACCATATATTTTGTCATTTAACTCACTAGTAGACAGCATACTGATACTTACGCCTTAAATGTTATTTAGCATACAAATACCAATGTTGAATCTAAGCTGTTGGAATATTGACGGACTGAAAAGCAAGATGGCAGACGACTTATTTTCTGCTCATCTAAAGGACTATGATATAATTGGCCTCGTAGAGACATGGATTATAGATGAAGAGGAGTGTAAGAAATTTATGGATCAGTCCCATCTCCAGGACTTTAGATATATTTTTGTACCAGCGAGGGGTAGGAAGTGTGCAGCCGGTAGGAAAGCTGGTGGGATAATCCTCCTGTATAGAAAGTGTCTTCACCAAGCTCTATCCACATCACTGAAGACACCGGACTCCATCTGGATTAAGTTAGACTCCAAGTTTCTGGGCTGTAGGAGAGATTTGTTTATCTCTACCTGTTATATTCCCCCGGGTGACTCATCCTATTTTGATGATCAGTTTGCTCAGTTAGAAGATAATTTGACCAAATTCAGTTCCGAAGGAGATGTCCTTCTCATGGGAGACTTCAACTCCCGATTAAAAGGAATGCAAGATTTCATAGTGTGACAGACATACTTTAGTATGTATATATTGTTACCAGTATCATCTTAGTATTACAACCAGCACTTTTCCTCAGGTATGGAAGGAAGCCAAGGTATACCCACTTCATAAAACTAAGTCTGTCAATCACACAGAAAACTATCGCCCCATTTCCATTCTCCCAACTATTTCGAAAATACTTGAAAAACATGTACATAACTGGCTTTATACATTTATTTCTGCTCATGACCTACTGTCAGAAAATCAATCTGGTTTTCGGCCAAAACATTCCTGCCAAACTGCTCTTACAAAACTCACTGAAATGTGGTTACAGGCTATTGATAATGACCAACTTGTTGGGACTGTGATGATTGATTTTAGGAAAGCTTTCGATTTAGTCAATCATGATCTGCTATTGCGTAAGCTTAAGATATATGGCTTGAGCGATAAAGCTCTGGATTGGATTACATCCTACCTCACTAACAGATGTCAGAGAGTATCAATTGGAAAGGTGGCTTCTGACACTTTAGCAGTCAACTCTGGGGTTCCACAAGGGTCAGTACTAGGCCCTTTTCTATTCATATTATACGTTAATGACCTTGTGTTACACTTAAACTGTTGTGATGTTAATTTGTATGCAGATGATACCACATTACACACATCTGATAAATCCACCAGCGTAATTGCCACAAAGTTGAACAATGACCTAAAAAATGTTGAGAAATGGTGCAAAGAAAATAAGATAGTCCTACATAAGGGGAAAACTAAGGGTATGCTTCTTGGTACCAGTCAAAAACTGAAGAAGAACAGTCAACAGCCATACGTTGTACGTATTGGTGATGTAAATGTTGAACAGGTTCCACATGAAAAATTACTAGGTTTGCATATTGATGCCAATATGTCCTGCCAAACTCTTGTCAATCATGTCTGTCATACCATATCAAGATTACTGTCAGTACTGAGGAAGCACAAGCAGCTATTATCCGTAGAAACTAGACTACTATTTTACAACAGTTTCATCTTGCCTCACATAAACTACTGCATCAGCATTTGGGGAAACTGTTCAAACAGTCTAATTTGTAGAGTATCAAAACTTCAGAAGGCAGCAGCAAGGCTGATATTGAATGAAAATAAATTTACCCCTTCTTCAGTTTTGTTTGCCAAACTAAATTGGCAAACCCTTCCTGATTATGTTAAATTCGTGAAGGCAGTAGAGGTGTACACATCCATGACAAATGACTACCCGAATTATATGAGAGAACTGTTCTCGATTAATGACTCACATTATATGTCATTGAGATCCTCTTCCAAAAAGGCACTTCGAATTCCTTTCCCTCACTCTGAACTGTACAAGAAAAGTCTTAAATACTCTGGTGCGGTTCTATGGAATTCTTTAGAACCCGCAATGCAATGTGCTCCCTCAGTACGTTCTTTCAAACACATGTACATAAAGAACCTCAGTGACAGGAAATGATTGTTCAATCATTCAATTTTGTATTCTCGTGACCATTCGTATGTATTCTCTGTATGTAGTCATGGTAGTGCTTGTGTGAATTTGTGTTTTTGCCTGAGGGCCTCAGGGAAGATCAGCTTTTGCTGACTGAGTCAGATCATGTATTTGTTTACCCTCGTTAAATAAAGCTTATTATTAGTAGTAGTAGTATTAGCATTTATTAGCTGTGTACAGGGTGCTATACTGTATCCTGGAGTTTACTCTGCACTTTTGAACTCCAGTCTCCTGGTATCTATAAGTCACCCAGTGATTTATTACTATCCAACATCTGGACCAGGCATGGAAGGGGACTGCGTAAGGATACATTCTGACCAACTTTAAGTTAATGTTGGAATTGATTAGTAGGCCATTTCCATCTTGCTTTGAAGATGTTTTGGGATTTTATTCACTTTCTGTGACTTCCAAAATATGATTCGAGGCAAGATGGCACAATACTCCAATTTATTTCTTAAATGAACTTTGGACTATTTCACGCGGCACATTGATATTTGGGCACTCAGTCGATGGTTAGGATGGGCAAGGAGACCATTCCAAGACAGCAATGGAGGAAGATGTCTGCTCTTTCATAGTCACATTCCATCCACTCATTTTATCATGTGTTGAGGCAGCCTGTGTATTCTATTGTTTTTGACAGCCATCATTGGTAAGTTCTTTTATATTACTTGCACCATAAGTTAAGAAATTGTCTGTTTGATAATTTCTGGTTGATACCTCTAGGGTGATAACTAATATTTAGTTGGATCATTTATAATACTTGTGGTACACTGTTTGGTCCATGTATTAAGAGTATTGTAGCTTTAAATATGTCTTCATCTCTGGTGTATGATAAGATCGAGTAGCATTGTTATAACAGAGAAACTAGAAAATAAGTTTGACAATGTTAAGATGTTTTATTTAGTTTTGGCTATACATGCATTGTACATGTATAAACGTGAATATGTTTTACACTATAAAGTATATAGTTGTTATTTTGATAGTTTAGTTGATTATGCTGTTAGGCATAATCAATACATACATATATTTGTTGTTTTGGGAAACTTCAGGCAGTCTTAAACTATTATAACTTAGTATGGTACTTTGAAGTGAAGTTATAATATAGTTGCTTACGAACAGACAAATTCACATGGTTTATATGTAATTCTCGTATAAATATGGTGCAGAATATTTCACCTTTTGAAGGATTCTATATCCATTCATATCTTTATTTGTCTGAATTTAGTATCAAAATTGAGTTGAAGTTTTACGTACCATAGAGTCTTAAGTTAGAGATTGCCTGAAGAAATGCGACCCATCAGCTTGCTCTCCATAGCTGGCTATTTGGGGTCTACAGCCATGTGTTTCTCTCCCTAATTTATGGGAATTTTATTGATAGGGGGACAGTAACCTGCACTCACTGTTTGAGTATGAGGAGAAGAAATGCTTGGTAGCCGGTGGTAAACATTGCAGGGTCAGCTTGAATGACCATCTGTTTTAGTTCTTGAACCCATGTTTACTGTATGGAGATATGGCTTAATGGTGTTTCCAATTTAAAATAAACTAGGTTTATTTCAATAAATATATATTATTGAATAATGTCATCAACTTCTAGATTTATATTGTAATTATAATATGAAGTTTTATAATAGTGTTTGATGATATTTTACATCTTGAATAACTTTCTCTAATATCAGATGACTTGGATAGCTAAACTTTAATGAACAATTAATTATCAGTTTGCATAATTAATGAAGCTTCAGTTACCTATCAGTTTCTAATTACTGGACATATCATGTCTAATTATCTGAAATCAAGGTATGATTAGTGTTCATGAGTTTACAAAAATATATTCCTTAATAGTTTCCGGTATGTTTTGTACATGTACTACACTAAACTGTACATGTAACTAATGATTGTCTTTTCTTTTTCTTTCTTTTTGTTTGGACAAAAAGGGTTTTTCCGAGGGTTTTCATAAGTATATAATTGTAGAGTTTTCTACATGGTTTTGGTTACATTTGTATATACTGTATATATTTCTATATTGTGAGAAAAGCATGAAAAATGGGTTACATGTAAATAAATAGTTTAGTCACACCCTCAATCCCGGACTTGCGTTATATTTGTTGTGCGACGACTTGCGCATGTCACAATAGCAAATGATACAAGTGAATATATAGGTCTCCCTGAGGATTACGTCTCTGATTCCCAGTTGTTCAGAAATAATTTAGATTTGCATGGTCCGGTCCTGAGACATGGGAGACAACTTCTTTCCTTATGCGTTTCTTCCCAGATGCGTATCCTCAATGGCAGAACTCCTGGTGACACCCTTGGAAATTATACATACCATGACTGCAGAGGAAGTAGTGCTATCGACTTGTTCATCTGTAGCGAAGCACTACTCCCCTCTATTTGGTGCATGCAAATCAAACCCCTAATTTATTTATCAAGGCACTGTCAAATTACATGTAACCTTGACTACTGTGTTGACAGACAACAAAATGCTACTCCCATAGAAATATTTCCAGTGCCCCCGCGCTTACCTAAGCTCACTTCTGAAAACCAATATCAATATCAACTTTCACTACTATCACAAGATGCAATAACCTCTATTTCCGACTTTATGCCAAAGGATATCACGGTCACTCAACTGAATATTGACGAAGCTAATAGCCAACTCACTGATATAGTCCTCAAAACAATCTCGTCACTCAACCCATGCTCTTTCGCATTACTGAACTCTAATCCCAAACGCCATAAAAGAAGACGAAAGTCTAAACCGTATTTTGACCAAGACTGTAGAGATACTCGTAAACTAGTGATCAGTTTAGGCAAACAACTCTTCAGTAATCCCTGGAATCCACAACTCCGGCAGTCGTATAATAAAACTAAAAAGGACTACCAGAAACTCGTAAAAAGAAAACAGAGGATCTACAAACAAACTATCATTGATAATTTAAGAAATCTGGGCAGCACAAACGGTGAAGAATTTTGGACCCTCATACAATCACTTGAGAATATTGATACATTAAATCCCGCATCTGGCCCACCTCTTTCTGACTTATACAAACATTTTGACACCATTAACCACCAAAATCAGTCAAACTGTACTGATAGTGAAGTGAAAGAGGAAATAAATACCCTGGAACAGTCGGACCATGGAAATAACCATCTTTCTGAGCCAATCTCCTTAAAGCTGACATGACCTTATTTAATGCACGAATGGTAGCGAAAAAAAATATATTCACAGATTTTAGTTCCAGTTGAATAATACCCGGCGGAACTAATCCGAGTGCCGAGTTCACGTCGCTATTCTGCCAACTTCTCAGCCGAGTACATTTGCCTTCACCGCATATATAAAGCCTGAATCGACTGAGGACCTTGCCAGTCTGAACAGACTCTCGGACAGTCCACATCATATTTATGCTGTTGTTGTTGTCACCAGCACATATTCGGACTGTGAGCATTATATGCTATAACACAATAACTCTCACACAATATAAAGATATCTTGAAAAACCTGGGCAATATAATTAGGGATATGACTATTCAAACACGATTCAGACATACCGGTGGGTTTTCCTCGAAACATGGATCACTTGTCTATAGTAGGCTCCATGCCCAAAAGAAAGACACTTGTTTATCCCGTCACAGACTTCTCTGGCATTGTTTGTCAATTTACCTCCCTCGCCAAAAACACGAAGGGGCAACTGTTCATTCTATTTCATGATTATCAGTTGAGGCTCGATATGGTGCAATTCGATTGCGCTGTGAATTCAGCTTTCTGATACCGACTTCAAAATACTGTAATTCGGAAATTTCATTCCAAAGTAAGAATTGTTATATGTTATGTCTACTAATCGGGCCTGCCCGCACTCGATTGCAAATTCCTAAAGACGGAGGTATAAACTGAAAGGTACATTGATTCTGATTGTCACCCCGTCCATTTTTACCTCATCCATCAGTAGTATAGAAATGCGAAATCTCTTAGCATTCTTTGTTGAGAAATCGTGGTGGATGAATGAAGCGAAAATGACCCTTGACCTTTGACTGTCGGTCATTTCTGATCACCTGACTGGCGGGTGGATGCAAAACTGAGGCTTACAAAAACAGCCGGACATCTAAAAAAATTCGAAAAAAATGGACCGTACACCCAGGCAAATGGGCCTATATGCACAATATTGGGTCCACTTTGGTCGTGCAGGATCTCGAATTGAACGCTCGTCGACGGCATTTCGGGTAACGTAACTGTCGATCTGATAAAATAAGGTAGATTCGTAATCTTCCTCACTCAGGTTTGGGTGGGATACAGCATCACAGGGTCATGGTTTTATAAATATGCAGTCCGTATATATTTGTCTTTGGGGTCATACGACTTCTTGTCAGCACGTCGACATCGTTTTCCATTACCCTATTAGTGTTGCGTTTCATTCCCTGGAAGGTAGTTTGTTTATCAGCGGCCGTGCTTTCAGTTGTCAGTGGGTGGGGTCGCAGTATCAGTCAATGGACTGTCAATGTCCGCCAGTACGCTTTCATTGTCTGCGTCAGCTTCTCCTCACCCATGTATATGATTTTGGTGTGGCATCATATCGTAGCTTCTGGTGAACGTCGGGATTGCTTTTATAGACCCAACACAGTAATGCCCTGCAAACACCTGTATTACCATCCGAACGCCCTAGTAGTGTAGCTCAGAAGCTTTGAATGGTCTAAATGATCACGTGACAATCAACGAAACGTAGTGAAGCGTGTCAATGCCCGACGTTACGCTTTTCACTAGTCTGAACGCCTTAACGCTATATCGTAACGGCTTATCCCTCTATCGCAATGCCATAACGTCATCGCACACACATGCTCAATCTCACGTTCGGCTATTTCTGTATTGGCGGCACTTAGCCTTTCACATAGAACGAACAACGAGCCTCCCATGAGGAGCGTACGGCAATCACGTAGTGAGCCGTCTACGAAATAGTGCCTTTGATAATCGAGCGATTCGGTTGCATTTTATTGTGTAATGAAGTTAATTGTAATCATAAGAAGACAATGCATTCAATTTATACAAAAATATTTCTATGTTGAATAATAGTAGTTGGTGCCGTGGGGCGGTATTGTCAACCTCACAGGGTGCAGCCATATTGAAGAAAAGTTCCGCCGCAAATTAATTGTGTGCATGCACGAACGTGATCCCGTTTCCACTCCCAGAAATCCGCTAGGTAGGAGATCACTTTCGCAGCTACTGAGTTCTGTGGCTAGATGGACACATTTTTTTAGGATTGGGCATTGACCCTTGATGGAAGTCATGTCATCGCCCAAAACGATATCCTTTTATGGATGTGTCCTCACCTGGGGGTGCCGCTGATACAATATAGATTGTAAGTGATGTCATACATAGAAATGACGTCATCATTAGAAGCGGATTTAGGGTTACCACCCACAGAGGTGATGAAAACCGCGGTCAAATTATGAAAACAGCAGTTCCAGGATATGTTGGCATTACAGAACTCTGGACTGTCCGAAGACGCTTAGGAATAGAGCAGAACGAATGGATGATCATTTCACACGAACAAGAGCGAACATGGTCGAGGATGCGTTTGATAAACTTACAATAGCATAGGCGAATTGTAACCGCACCCATCGCGAATCCCACAGCTTTGTTGCCATGTGATGACGTAGGGGATAAATAAAATGTGTAATACACAAAATGCTTGTTGTGTAAACGCAAAATGCTTGTTGCTGTTGCTGTTAATCCTTCTTTCTCTCATTCGATTGCGTCAAGGAGATAAGACATTAGATGCTCGATTTAGTTGGGTGTATGAGTGTAGGAATCTTACTCCCCATCATTAGAGCCGTGCACTGGGCATGATTCACTCAGTGACTCACTCATTTGTACCTAACCCCATCATTCAGTCACATCTAGTTCCGTAACTCCGATAACATGCAGGAGGTGGTAACTTGTCAGGCTAGACTCATCATGCCCTACTGAGCGCAACCTATCGCCCGCGCTATCCCACAACCCTTGTAAAAAAATTTGTAGTGACCATTGCTGGCGACATGTCCTGTAATATCCATTATTCCGAATTTTATCCATTATTCCGAATTTTGTGTTTGTCCAGAATACCATTTTGCATCCACCTCCCAGTAACCGGGCCCGAAGAACCCTCGACGAACGCTTCAATACGAGACCCTGCACAACCCATGTGGACCTAAGATGGTTTATGTAGACCCATTTGACTAGATGTAAAATCTGTTTTTTTCGGATATTCGCCGAGATCTGCGGCCATTTCCGAAGTCCTACTTTTCACGTCACTGGAAGTGACCTATTCAAGTGGTCATAGTGACTGAAGGTCAAAGGTTGGGGGTCAGATACGCCAGATTTCCCAACCACGAATGCTAAAAGAATTCACCTTTCTATACAACTGGTGGATAGGTCAAAATACTGCACGGGCTGACAATCGCAATAAGGGCTCTCAATTTGTAACTACGTATTTTGGAATTTGCCATTCCGGTTTGCACAAATAGTCTCCAACAGCAACAGCAAGTCTCGCATTGTCCCCTTGGCACAGTAAACGGTCAACATGGGTTGGCCTGTAGTAGTATCGTCATACCGGGTATCGAAAAAGAGATCGCATGTGGAGTGCAGAGCCTCAAGAATTACCAAAACAGTCGCTTCGTGCGCCCTCTTCGTGGAGTGAGGTAAATTGAAATACAATGCTGTAGAAACTGGTGACGGGACCAACAGGTTTCATTGTATTGAAGAAATACTGAAAGGTATGTCTAAATCGTGTATATATAGTTGTCAGATTCTTCAGATTTTATTACCCATTTTTTTCAGATATATTTATACTGTTTGCGAATGAATGTGATATGATGCTCACAGAGCTCGAATTTTGGCTGGAGACAATGACAACATGAATATGATGTGCACAGTAGGAGTGTCAGTTCAGACTGCCAAGGTCCTCGGACAGATCAAGCTTTATATATGCGCTGCAGGCAAATGTACTCGGCTGAGAAGTTGGCAGAACAGCGACGTGAACTCGGCACTCGGATTAGTTCCGCCGGGTATTATTCAACTGGAACTAAAATCTGTGAATATTTTTTTTTTCGCTGCCATTCGTGCATTAAATAAGGTCATGTCAGCTTTAAGTGAAATAAAGACGGCTATTAAAACTCTAAAAAATAACAAATCAGCCGGTCCTGATAGGCTAACAAACGAAAATGTTAAAATACGGGCTCTCTTCTTTCTCCCATCACCAAATTGTTTAATTGTATCCTGCAGGCTGGAATTTTCCCATCGATGTGGGCCCAGGGCTACATAGTTCCAGTTCATAAAAAGGGCGCCAAAGGAGAGGTATCAAATTATAGGGGAATCACTATCCTGAACAGTCTCGGCAAACGTTTCACTATAAACTCCTTAATAACAGGCTCTCAAATTTCCTGGAAGAAAGTAACATCCTTCCAGAAGAACAAGCTGGCTTCCGTCCAGATCGTCGAACAACAGACAATCTTTACATTATTTCTACTCTTATAGATAATTATGTTAAGAAAAAGAAAAAAATATTCTTCTGTTTTGTCGACTTTAAGCAAGCATTCGACTCGGTTTGGCATGACGGTTTGTTCTTGAAGCTCCTTCGAATAGGAGTTAGTGGAAAATTCTACAAACTCATTAAAGACATGCATACAAAAACAGTACTTCAAGTTAAGCAAAACAACTCGCTCTCGCCTAAGTTAGAAAGCTTGGTGGGAGTCCGCCAGGGAGACAACCTCAGTCCTACCCTCTTTAACGTATTCGTTCATGACCTCCAGTTCAACCACACCGAAAATGACTCGCCCTTATTACATAGAGAGGCTATATCACCCCTAATGTATGCAGATGATTTGGTAATAATGTCGAAATCTGAGGGTGGTTTGCAAAATAGCCTCAATCAACTAAAACTATACTGTAGCACCTGGCATCTCAACGTAAATACTGATAAAACTAAAGTAATGATTCTACAACAGCGAAAACGGAAGAAGAACTCCTCTCCTGTTTTTCATATAGGTGATACAACACTACAAATAGTTCAATCCTACCGATACCTAGGGACTACTTTGAACGACAAAGGCCAGTTCATAGACACTGCACTTGACTTGAAGCAAAGAGCTCAGAAGGCATTATATAAAATACGGAAAGTATCTAATAATAGTGAACTCCCAATAAACATCCAAGTTAAACTCTTCCAGACCTTAATTAAGCCTATTCTATTATATAACTGTGAAATATGGGGATTAGAGGAAAAACTGCTCAAGAACACACAAAATTTCTGGATTAGCATTGAAAAACTAAATAAAACACATTCAGAACAAATTCAACTAAAATTTGGTAAAATGGCCCTCGGAACTTCTCGTCGGGCACATTCCCTTGCATGCCGAGCAGAACTTGGACTTTTCCCCCTTCACTTCGACATCCTCATGGCTACTCTGAAATACGACGACCGACTCCAAAACACACAAAATAAACTTCTTAAAGATGCTTATGCCTCTGGTAACCAGAACTGGAAAACAACAGTTGCCAAGTTCAAGAATGCGGCGAACTTGGCAACTGGTGATATAAAAAACATGACTAAGTTTCAGAAGAATAGGTACTACAATCAAATAAAATTGCAGCTGGAGCAAGACTACAAAAACTATTTCCTCCAAAAAGTTCAAGAGCACACCCAATCTGGTAAACTGACTCTCCTCTCAACCATATATGAAGAATACAAATTGCAGGATTACCTAGAAAATATACAAAACCCGGATCATAGACGAACAATAACAAAACTACGAATCAGCTGTCACAAACTCGAAATAGAGACCGGTAGGTATAAAAACACCCCAAGATGTGACCGGATCTGTCGCTACTGTACCCAAAATGTAGTAGAAGATGAAGTACACTTCTTGCTATACTGTCCTCGACATAACAAACACAGAGATTATATAAACCAAATTATCCACAGTAACCGACTCCCACCCCATCCGGAAATTATAAAAGTTAAATCTATACTAAATCCCCACAGAGACAATGCTTCAAGAATAGCAAGACTGGTACACCAAATGTACCAGTCAAGGCTCAGCCTTAACCCTCCATCAAAAAACCGGCTGGACACTTCTTAATTAGAGTTTATACATCAACACACTGGCAACTTCTATGTTATGTCCTAGAATTACTACTAACCCACACTGTTGGTTCAAACCATACTAACTAATAATTACTACGTTGCTATAGTACCATAGTAATTATATTGTTTTGTTTGCCATACTTGTACCATTTTACGAGTCGTGCAATAAACATATTGTATTGTATTGTATTATACGACAGGTTCAATCTTAATACAAGGGAACTTCTGCCAGCAATGGCTACAAGTTGAATTTGAAAGACTTGAGTCACTTGTTGATAAAGATTCACACTCGATGCAAACAAGATAAAAGTACTGAAGCGACTGAACTAACACAGAATCTGGCACTTCCTGATATCATCAGTCCAACAGAACAATTAACGCAGTCGCATCCACATCAGACACTGGCTTCTGCTGACACTAGGCTCACCGATACCTCCATAGTACGTTCGGAAATTAGAGATGACATCTCCAGTCCCACAGCTAGGGCAGACCAACAGAAGACACAGGACGAACAGACACTGGATAACCTAACATGTATACAGGGTCGACAACATGATAACCTGGCACAGGACCAACAACTCAATGAAAAACCACTGGGCCAACATCAGGACAACTCAGCACGAGACCAACAACAACAACCAGACTATGACCAACAACAGGACAATGTGGCTGAAAACCCACATGATCAACAGCAGGTCAATTTAATAGTACAGGATCAACAGCTAGAAGGAAACCTGGCACAGGTCTAACCTGAACAGCAGGAGGCACTTGACTCTCCAAAACAGGGCGATCCCAGTGCTGATGTTGGTCAGCTAGCTGAATCTTTCATGAAATTGGAAACCAGGATGGGTGAGTTCATTCTTGAGTTCTCTGGGCTGGTAGAGGAACTGAAGGATTTCAAAGTCCAAACAACAAACACTGTTAAAACTGAAATGTCAAGCCTGAGAGGTGAACTGGCTAATCTGTCACTGGATGGACTGGAAGGCAAACTTAATGCATTTGACAGACGTATCCAATCATCCACTCAGCGCAGCACAACTAATCTTAGTAAAATCCAGGCCTTGGAATCAGACAACCTGAAACTTTCAGACAAGCTGAATACCCTTGAAACAGCGAGCAAAGCACAAGAAAATCTCCTGGAATCTCTTCTAGATAAAATCGACAAACTGGCTGAAGGTACAAAGAACTGTTCATCTACGGATGGTAAGGTGCATGTAGATCTAAACCCTTCACCTATACCAGTGCACACCAACATATACTCCACACTACCAGACCAGTTGCAAATAGGGGAAAGCACGCCTACTGCTTCCCCACTGACAAATAACACCAGTCCAATACCAAGTGCCCAGCAAAAGTCACCAACTGACTTGCCTCGGAAAGAGGCTGAAAACAAAATACCTGCCATTGGTGTTAGCTCCTCTGACATGGCCCAGGATTTACAGTATCCTGGTGACACAGAGTCTGATTATTGGTGATTCATTGTTACAACTGCTGGATGAACGACGCCTATCTACGGAACATAGCAGGTGTTCAGTGTTGTGTATTCCTGGAGCAACAGTGGGTAGTATTGCAAGGAAAACTACACTCCGTCCGATGTGAAAGTTACTAGTGTCATATTACACGTGGGAATTAATGACTGTAAACAAAGTCCGTACACAGTAAACCCAGTAGAGTTTAGGGATCTTATCTCACTCACCAAGAACACTTTTCCCAATGCAGTGATCCATGTATCTCTGATCATTCCACCAAGTAAACGAGACAGACTGTTCGACAGTGCTAGCAAAGCTGTGTGCCAATCAGAGAATGTAATGACCATCGATGCGAGTGGGGGATTCTTGAAATTCGGGGAACCCTCATCTCATTTATATAGAGATCACATCCATGTAAACAGGAAAGGTGCAGGTATATTTGCCAGAGCAATGATCCGTGCCCTATATCCGGAACGTCTCTCTCAGAATGTCCGCCGTGGTTACCAGCCAAAATTACGAGTCCATTACAATGCCAGTAATGGAGGCTCCACTACAACATCGTCAAGTTGTAAAGTTACGAATCTACAAGACTTGCACTACCCAATGTTACATTCCCATTATAATGCCTATAATAGGGGCCCTTCAACCATGGTGTCTAGTCCCTCATGTATGCGTCCCCAAGGCTCGTACCAGCCGATGGTACAAGCGCATTATAATACCCTGAATGGGGGTTCTACCACTAGTATGTCAAGTACCGGTACCCCGGTTAGTCTTCTCCAAGATCCGTCTCATCTGATGTTAGGAGCCCATCATAATGACTATCCGTACTCCCACATCTAGTTCTCTGTTGACACATCCCCAAGACTCTCACCAACCCATGGTACAAGCCCATTACACTGCCCCCAATGGGGTTCCTAATACCTCACCGTCGATAAGTACTGGTACGATGGACATGCATCAGCAAGACTTGCTGTATTCCAATATTGCCAGCTAGACAGAGCCTATGTGTGATGGCTCCGCTGTATCCAAAACAGTTGTTCAACAAATCATGAAACTTCTGGACAGTATAAGTTAGTTTATGTACTGATCACGTTTAAATTCCTGGATCAGACATGGATTGTAGTGCTGTTATAAAGGTAATCTTACAACTGTTGGAACTATTTCAATTCCCATGACATTGATTACCATATATTTATTTCAATGATAGCTTTAGCACTAAAGCCCTAAATTGTAATACACAGATCCTATGCGAATGAGATCAGGGTAATGGTCTGTGATTTTCGGTTTGGTTAGCCGAGTCATTCATTTTATTAGATGGGTAGAATTGCAAATATCTGTATTTGTTGCTATATGCCAGCAGCCTTAAATTGTAACATTTTATTTGTAACATCCAATATGAATGTAATCAAGTATGAGTGGTAATCTGCTTAATTAACACCAGAACTAAATTGTAATACACAGATCCTATGTGAATGAGATCAAGGCAATGATGATCTGTGATATTCGATTCACATTAGTGTTACATTGTAATATTTTAGTCACACAGATCCAATGTGGATAAGATCAAATATTGATCTGTGATTTATGACCTTTTTATAACAGATCTATCTGCATGTATGTGTATTCCAAATATGCACGGAAGTGATAGAGAACAAATAATTGACTGAATATTAATTCCACATGGTATCACTTATATAAGCATGTTAGTTCATGCACTGATAAGTGTATAAATTCCTAGATATGACATGGATTGTAGTGTTGTTATATTAGGTAATCTTGCTGCGGTTATAACTATTTCAATTAACATCAAATTGATTAACATAGATTTATTTCAATGATAGCTTAAGCACTAAAGTCCTAAATTGTAATACACAGATCATATTGGAATGGGATCAGGGTAATGATGATCTGTGATATTAGGTTTGGATAACCGAGTCATTTATCTTATTAGGTTAGGTAGAAGTGCAAATATCTCTATTTGTTGCTATATGCCTTAAATTGTAACATTTCATTTGCAACATCCAATATGAATGTAATCAAGTATGAGTGGTTAATCTGCTTAATTAACACCAGAACTAAATTGTAATACACAGATCCTATGTGAATGAGATCAAGGAAATGATGATCTGTGATATTCGATTCACACTAGTATTACATTGTAATATTTTAGTCACACAGATCCAATGTGGATAAGATCAAATATTGATCTGTGATTTATGACCTTGTTATAACAGATCTATCTACATATATGGTATGTATATTCCAAATATGCATGGAAGTGGTAGAGGACAAATAATTGACTGAATATTAATTTCATATGGTACCACTTATATAAGCATGATGATGTATATCTAAGTAACCTATAAACTAACAATTGTTGGTATGCATGTACATATAATTTCATTCAAGGCTCTATTTGCACACCTCTCATTGCTTCCTGCTATATTCTCTCTTCTGTGTCTTGATCAATAATAGTATTTCCGATGGATCAATTTAGCTGTTCATTTTGGAATGTTCAAGGTTTGGATGATGACAAACTTTCTGATGTTCAATTTACTAGTTCATTGTTGAAATTCAGTTTTGTTGGGTTGACTGAAACATGGCAACCCTCTAAGTATCCTGTAAATTTTTCTGGTTATTCCTTTAAAAATTTTAATGACTCATCTCGAAGACCTACTGATCAGCGACCTAGGGGTGGAATTGGTATTTTGTATCGCTCAGATCTGAAGGTTAAAGTTGTATATTCCTTTGATCTTATGGTATGGGTAAAGATCTCCAAAGATTGTATTAATGCTGACAAAGACCTATACATTGGCACTGTGTATTTTAGACCACATAATGCTCCTTACTGGAAGCGACATTCTGACTTAGACCCTTTTGAAGAACTCGATAGAACTATTTGTCGATTTAAATCCCTTGGACATATAATGGTAGGAGGGCATCTCAATGCTAGGATAGGGCATAGACAGGAATTGATTATGTCTCAGGATGTTAGGTACCTCCCACGTCTACCAGATGATACATGTAACTCTGTGGAAACCACTCGTATGAATGTCGATACTTCATGTAGGAACTATTGTCCTTTGTCTTTGTGTCGTTGAAAAGGCACAGGTCTAGACACATTGTTGTCCCCAGACTTGGCTATTGTATGCATTGTCTCGTGATTCTTAGATAAAGTATGATACTTCGTGTAGGAACTATTGTCCTGTATGAACCAGGACTCGATTGTAAATCCATTTGGACCCAAGCTCACCGAGCTGGTCACTAGTCATAAATTCATAATACTCAATGGTAGAGTCACTGGTGATAACTTTGGCAAGTTCACATGCCATACACACAATGGGAAGAGTACCGTAGATTACATAATTGTATCAGAAACATTTTTTCCATATGTCAAATATTTCCATAAATGTCCACTAGTTCATTACTCTGACCACTGCCAACCGTTCAGCTATCTTCGTCTGAAAATAACTCCCCAAACCCCACCCAGATTTCGTAATAATATATTCTTTAGAAAAATTAAATTTAGAAGAATTTGGAACACTCAAAGCTATACACGTGTGCAAACAGCACTTAAAGAAAATAAAATCAGAGAGATGCTTAACACTTTCATAATGACTCCATACACCAATGATACGGCGGGGGTGCAGGAAAGCTTTGGCAGTTTCACAGCCATACTACATATCCTGAATTCGAAAGCCTCTGTTCAAGTTAGAACGAATAAATCTTTAAAAAAAACAAAACAAATGGCATGATCGTGACTGTAAGGCAGCAAAGACCAAGACAGAAGATAGCTACAAACATTATAACAGAAACCAGTCTGACAATTGTAGGAAAAATTACCTCAATATCAAGAAGGAATATAAGAAACTAGTTCGCAAAAAGAAATATGAATATTATCTAGACCTTGTACATAAGTTAGAAAAGGCTGACAAATCTGATGCTTCATACTACTGGAAACTGGTGAAAAAACTAGGTGTTTCTTGTAAACCTGATAGGATAATTACAGTAGACAAACATGTTGTGGCTGACCATTTTGTACAACTTGTGAGTCAACCATCAAATGGCTTTAATAGCACGTCAAATATTAATGCTACGGAGGCATACAATTCTGATCTTGACAATATAATTACAGCCGAAGAAGTCATAATAGCCTTCAATGAGCTGAAAAATAACAAATGCCCAGGTGAAGATGAAATATGCAATGAACTCCTTAAAAGTGTAATTCCAGCAGTAATTGACCATGTTGTGCGACTTTTTATACGCCCGCCAAAAGGCGGACGTATTATGTGATGGCAGTTTCCGTTCGTCTGTCCATTTGTCCGGTTCTCGTGTCCGGTCTATATCTGGGACAGTTTCCTATCTACAGTTCCAATTTTTGGTGAGTGGATACCCTATGGGAAGACGATGTGTCGCGTACCAAAATGAAGGTCGAGGTCAGACGTCAAAGGTCACTGGCCTAAAAAACAGGAAATCACTGAAGTGTTCGTGTCCGGTCTATATCTGTGAACGTTTTCTATCCACAGTTGTAATTTTTGTGAGTGGATATGCTAGGTGGAGACGATGTGTCACGTACCAAAGTTGAGGTCGAGGTCAGAGGTCAAAGGTCACTGTTGCCTAAAATCAGGAAATCATTGATCATTGACAGTTTTCTATCTACAGTTCTAATTTTTGGTGAGTGGATGTCCTAGGGGGGAACGATGTGTTGCATACCAAATGTAGGTCGAGGTCAGAGGTCAAAGGTCAGTGTGACTGAAAAATCAGGAAATCATTAATAATTTCTAATTTTTGTGAGTGGATTTAATAGGGGGAAATGAAGTGTCTCATACCAATAAATAGGTCAAGGTCAAAGGTCACTGCGACCCCAAAATCAGGCATTTTTTTTTTTCGGGGGACACGATGTGTCACCTACCAAAATGTAGGTCAAGGTCAAAGGTCAAGGTCACTGTGACCCCAAAATCGTGAAATTGTTAAAAATCATGATTTTTTCAGTCCATTGATTAATTAAGGGGAGCCGTTTTGTCATGTACCAAAACTTAGATCCAGTTCAATAGTCAAGGTCACTGCAACCCCAGAATCAAGGTCAAAGATCAGTGTGACCTAAAAATCAGGAAATCTTTAAAAAATACTAATTTTTTGTGAGTGGATTCAATAGGGGGAAATGAAATGTCGCATACCAAAAATTAGGTCAAGGTCAAAGGTCACTGTGACCCCAACATCAGCAAATTATTAAAAATAACTTTTTTTTTGTCAGTAGATTCATTAGGGGGACATGATGTGTCACATATCAAAATGTAAGTCAAGGTCAAAGGTCAAGGTCACTGTGACCCCGAAATCGTGAAATTGTTAAAAATCATGATTTTTTGGATCATGTGTCCATTGAGAAAATTACTGGGAGACTGTTTGTTATGTACCAAAATTTAAGTCAAGGTCAATAGTCAAGGTCACTGTGACCCAGGATCAAGAAATCTTTAAAAAAAAAAAAATTGTCAGTAGATACATTAAAAATAGGGGGACATGATGTGTCTCATACCAAAATGTAGGTCAAGGCCACTGTGACCTCCAAAATCATGAAATTCATAAAAATCGGGATTTTTTTAGTCCATTGATACATTGAGGGAAGACGATGTGTCTTGTACCAAAATTTAGGTGAGGTCAAAGGTCAATTTTCATATGCCTGTCGAAGACGAGGTCGTGTAATGCGATGTTGCGTTCTGTCCATTCACCCATTAACACAAGTTGTCCATGTGATATCTCTAGTTTCAAGGTATGATTGGTACCAAACTTTGAGTATACCTTACTCGCATGGCAAAGAGGAGTCATACATTTTGAGATCAATTTGTCAAAGGTCAAGGTCACAGTCCCCCAAAACTGAATCAAGTTTTCAGAGTTCTCTCCCCTACATGTTTATGGCATTTGTCCTGTGGAGTTGTCACCCATGTTTAAAACAGTTACATTTAGTTAAATTGTGAAATAATAACCATACATTTACTAATTCAATGGGAGAGGGGTCCTTCATGAACTTCATACCTGTTTATTAACTCAAGAACAAAGGTTTACTTCATCGCTTCTTTCTTTATGAAAAATTATCTCGGCTGAAAGGAATCCATTTGCAGGAAAACTACTATTTTTTGTGTTTGACTATTGTCGATTTCAGTGTGGGATATTTGAGCTCTCGGCTCTTGCTTCAAACTAGTTACCAAGAGTTAAGCCCATTTTAGTTTATCATTAAATATAAGATGTGATATATGTTACATTCTCAGAAGCACAAAATTGTAGACCTTTCTCTGGATTGCTAGCTACCAATTGGAATCAAGGCTATTAAACAACCTTGAAATTTGAACCAATGTAATTCCAGATATACGGGCGTATATTGAAGCCCCTTGGGCTCTTGTTAACATAGTATTTGATAACGGTTGCTTCCCAAGCGAATGGCAAAATTCATCTCTGATCACCATATATAAGAAATGGAGCCACTCTGATCCTAACAACTACCGAGGAATTGCTATTGGTAATGCACTGGGGAAGTTATTTAATAAAGTAATTAACCATCGCATCTCAGATCATCTTGAGAACACTCAGCAAATTAGCCCCAATCAGGTAGGCTTCAAAAGGGGTCATTGAACTACCGATCACATTTTCACTCTCCGGACTATAATAGATAAGTATACATCAAATAAGCAGCCCTTATATGCATGCTTTATAGACCTACGGAAGGCATTTGACTCAGTTAATAGGCCTATTTTATTTCAGAAGTTACTGGACAATGGCATTGGTGGGAAGACCTTTGACATTGTTACCTCTTATATAAGAATATTACATACAATATCAGAATGGATGATGGGATATCCTCCAGTTTCCAAAGTCATCTAGGAGTCCGACAGGGCTGTACCCTCTCCCCTACACTATTTAACATATTTATTGACACTATCAAGGATCAATTCGACTGTGAATGTGCTCCTATTTACTTGAATGGTCATCAACTTTCTCATTTATTGTTCGCAGATGACCTCTTGTTACTTTCAGAATCTCAAGCAGGCTTACAGGCCTGTCTAGAAAAACTGGCAGAATACTGCTTAGACCAGCATCTGTCTGTCAATTTCGACAAATCTATGGTCGTTATATTTAAAAAAGGTCCATCAGCACCTGTCTATAAGTGGCATTTAGGTGATCAAGAGATTGCTCAGTACCTGGGTGTTATATTTTCTCGGACTGGTCACTTTCGTCTAAACACAGAGCAGTTACATAGAAAGGGCCTACGAGCATCTTACTCACTGTTCAATAACTTAGATGGGAAAGACGTCCCAATAGATACAAGCTGCCATTTATTTCAATCATTAATTAAGCCTGTTCTGCTGTATGGCTGTGAGGTCTGGGGGGTAGATTCTCTTCTGTATAAGAATCCAGATACATTTTTATTGGAAAAAAACTCAACTTCGTTTCCACAAACGCCTATTACAGGTTCACAAATCCACCCACAACTGGGGAGTGCGGAGTGAACTGGGTATATTTATCCATTAATATATGATGTGATAGTACAGTCGGTGAAGTTCTATAGTTATATTAGTGATTATCCTGACAGACTTGTGTACCATGCTTTGCAGGAACAAAAGAAATTGTCTGGTAGAAAAGTTGGCTGGCTTTATAAACTTAAATTATTTCTGAATAAGGAGCTTTCTATTGACATAGACAACACAAATACTTCTCAGGTCAGATCTTCTTTAGATGCATTCTTCCAGCAAAGCTTTCAGGCCTCCCTAGAGGACAAACCAACATCCAACGATTCTGGTAACAAAATGCGAACTTTTAGACTTTTCAAACATAGCATAAAACTTGAACCTTACTTAAAATTATGTCGAAATTCAGCCCATAGGAAAAACTTCACTAAATTAAGACTCAGTAACCATAAGCTCAAAATCGAAACTGGAAGACATGCTAAACCAAAAATCCCAGTTACAGAACGCCTGAGTGATACTTGCCACGTGCTGGAGGATGAGATACACTTTGTGTTATCTTGTCTGAAATATGCCCATGATAGACATGACTTGTTCAGTCAGAATAGATGTTCTTATCCAGACTTCCAAACTTTGACCGATATCGAGAAATTCATCTTCATTATGACACTGGATGATATCTGTCTGACGAGCAAGATTTGTCGAGTGTTACATAATTGGTGTCAGTTGTAGGTCTAACAATAATATTTGTATTGATCTATCGTATTTGACAATACCGACTTGTTGAGTGTTGCATAATTGGTATCTTACTTTACTTTATTTCCATACATGAATACATATAGAAACATAAAAAAATATATATACATATATCAATGATTGTTAAAAAACAATGCCATGTACAAACAAGATTATCACAATTCCCAGTAGTACCATTAGTATTTGTATTCATCCATCTTATTTGACAAGGCGATTTGTCCAAATGTTACATAATAGGTGTCAGTAGGCCTACTGTAAAAACGGCATCTGTATTGGTATTAACCGTTTGTAAAGGCCAACTGCCAGTGGTCAAAAGGGGGGTAACCACAATGTATTCCACAAGATATTAACACTCAGACATATATCTATCTCTCAGATATAACATATATATAAATATTAAAATTCATGTCACTGATTTATTGTTTCTCTTGTTGTATTTCTCTTCACATCTTGTACTCTGCCTTTGACTGATGTCTGTACAATAAAATCTTGAATCTTGAATCTTGACCTGTTGTCCACGTTAAGCCCGGCGCACACGAGAGATATCAGCTGAGCTACGGCCTCAATTGCCTGTCAGCTCAGGGGCTAGCTTTCGTGTGATTTCAGCGCACACGGTGAGCAAAAGTTTCACGGAATTGATTTCAGTTCCCGCATAACGTCTTCTTTAAGTCTATTTTGAAGAGTCAAGCGTATGAATCGCTTGAAAATAACATGCGATTCATTGGCCGGTCCAATAAAACTGCTGAGCTGTTTGCTTGCGTTCGCCGCACACGCTGAGGATTTGGCCTCGCGAGGCGAAATTATCAAACAAGTTTGATATTTTTTCCCCGGTCTCGCGAGGCCAATAACTGCCCGCACACGAGAGCTATCCCCTGAGCTGAGAGGCAATTGAGGCCGTCAGCTCAGCTGATAGCTCTCGTGTGCGCCGGGCTTCAGATGCAGACTTTCAGAAATATCACTGCGCAGGAGAATGGCAATTGCAGGGGCTTACGTCGAGTACGATACTATAAATATATGGCACATTATCTTCTGTGTAGTGTAATGTAATCCTCATTATCTATTTATGTCCGATCTCTCCTGCCACCATGTAGTCTTATATCTGATAATTACTCGCCTATGGGAGCTTGGTGTTGGTCGATTGGGTACGACCCGTTGGGCATGGATGGATGTTCCCCGGATGCAGTATCTAGTGTATCTGGGCAGCATCTGTTTAAGGGTTCACAACCGACATAGAGGTATGTGTTGTGTAATAATTTACCGCTGGGACGACAAGGGATGAAAGACGTCCCAGCGGTAAATTATTACACAACAAATGCCGATACGAAGGTTTTGAATCCAATTCTAACCAGGAGATATATTTGAATGTAGAAATAATCAACAAATGCGCAAAACTGATTCTCTCTGAGCGCGGCTGGTACATTTTACCCCCGCCGCAAATACAAGCAGTATTGCCTGGCTTGCCATAAAAATATATCGTGCAAAACAACTGATTCTTTCAGTGCAGAGAAATAGAATATTTTATTGATTTTTATACATATTTCTTGCTCAAGATTAACCACAGAAATATGAGAACGAATGAGCTGGAGGTGGTGTTCCCCAGCGTGTATAGAAGTTGACCTACCTGTCACGTGCTTGCCATGGATACGGTACCGGGATAGTGACACGAGCAGGCTCGCGTTTGTGAAGAAAGGGATTACTGGTAAAATATTTCGACTCATTTCAACACTATACAGTGACTTATCATATCGATTAAAATTTAATGATGTCATATCCTCAAATTTTAGAAGTGAAGTGGATGTCCGACAGGGTTGCTGTCTGTCACCGACACTTTTTAGCATTTTCATCTATGACATCATGCAACTTTTTGACGATGGATGTATGCCTATTAACATAAATGGTCAAATGATATCGCATCTCCTTTTTGCTGATGACCTCCTGTTACTGTCTGAATCGCAGGCAGGACTGCAGAGTTGCCTTGACAAACTTCAAGCCTATTGCGACGACAACAAAATGTCCGTCAATATGGATAAAACGAAAGTGGTTGTCTTCAAAAAAGGCCCACAAAATACTAACCAGAAGTGGAATATTGGTACTACTAACATTAGTCAAGTAAACGAATACCAGTATTTAGGAGTTGTGTTTTCCAGAACGGGACACTTTCGGCAAAATATGGAACATTTGAGTCGGAAAGCATCACGTGCTTCGTATTCGTTGATTAATAATTTAACTGATAAACACGTACCCATAAAAACAGGATGCCATTTATACCAAACACTAGTTAAACCTGTATTATTGTACGCCTCTGAGGTCTGGGGGGTTGACGCCCTGCAGCACAAAAACATTGACACCATACCATTTGAGAAAGTTCAAAACAGATTTCATAAGAGGTTGCTTCAGGTCAACAGAGGAACGCGCAATTGGGGTGTTCGAGCTGAGCTGGGCCTAAACCCTCTCTTTTACGATGTCGCTCTGAGGTCCGTGAAATACCTTAACTACATTGGGCAATATCACGACAGACTGACTTTCCATGCCTTCCAGGAACAATTGCTACTAGCTGATAAGAACACTGGCTGGCTGTACAAACTGAAACATTTCCTAAGCGATAAATTAAATATAACCGACATAGATAACATGCATTATTCCTCACTTAAAACATCATTAGATACATATGTGAATTCATGTTTTGATCTATCGCTTCGTGACCATACGCAATCAAATGGATCCAGGAGTAAGTTGAGAACTTACAGATTGTTCAAATCAAATATTGAGTTTGAACCCTACCTATCATTGTGTAGACAATCTCCAGCTCGACAGTTCTTCTCAAAATTACGTCTCAGCGACCACAGACTAGCAATTGAGACCGGAAGGCATACTAGACCTATTACTCCTGTCGAACAACGGCTATGTAATAAATGTAATATTGTTGAAGATGAAATGCATTTTGTAATGTCCTGCAAAAAATTTGCAGATAGTCGATATGTACTATTTCAGTATGTGGTAAGAGAATATCCGGCTTTCATGAAATTAACAACTGCTGATAAATTTATTTTCATAATGTCATGCCGTGATAGTCCAACAATAATTAATACAGTGTGTTCAACACTCCTGAAATGGTACAGAAATGATAGCTAGTGACTGTTCTTTACCAAAGCTATATTCACGTTCAGATATACGCGTTCATGTATATAGATTACATGTGCTTCTGTTTTGCATTTCAGTATTTTACTGTTCTACTGATTTTATTTACTTTTGTACTCTGCCATATCTGGTGTTCGTACAATAAAATCTTGAATCTTGTCTGCATTTGTGGGCGAAGGTATGAGGCGCCGTTCGTGACAATATTGTCAACGACAAATATATAGAGTTAAAACCAAAATATAAAGTCGCCGTTTGTGACAATATTGTCGGCTAAGAAGAACGAAGTTATATATGTTTTCTCATACAGACTAGCGGGCAGTTTAGGGCTGGAAATGGAATGGTTCAGATATCGAGTGCCTTTGCACTCATTCAGTGTATCACGGAAAGAATGTTACAGTGTTATTGCGGGGGGAGATAAACGCACTCTCCCTCAACCGTGATCACAGGGCTAAGTAGCATTGTTTTGTCAGAGATTTTTTTGAAAATTTAAAATTAAATTTTTAAAAATTTTAATTTTTTTTAATTTCAAAATTTTAATTTTTTTTTTAACATCTTGGAAACACTAAATTATTATATAGCTTACTATAATACTCATATTTTAAAGCGCGAGCCCGTGTTTGCCAAGCATGGAAAATTACACTATATAGTATATACCCTATACAATAGACTATTGTATAGGGTATATACTATATAGTGTAATTTACACTATTTACACAATAGACTATTGTATAGGGTATATACTATATAGTGTTATTTTCCATGCTTGGCAAACACGGGCTCGCGCTTTAAAATATGACCATGTATGAGTATTATAGTAATACTATATTATTAAATATAATAATTTAGTGTTTCCAAGATGTTAAAAAAAATTAAAATTTTAAAATTTAAAAAAATTAAAATTTTAAAATTTTAAATAATTTTTTTTTAAATTTTCAAAAAAATCTCTGACAAAACAGTGCTACTTAGCCCTGTGACCGTGATGAGCTGTTTCACGAGGCAGTATTTTGTATTCTTGCAAAACCCGTTGCTATGTGAAAGTTTACCTTATTTACAACATGTATTTGCACACAACATGCATAACACAGAAGGTTAGAATTATGCTTAATGGTTCGTATTTAGTTGGCCAATTTCTTCATCTCCCTGTCTCTCCCATTTATGTTAGCTTTCTGGTGGGAAAGTCCTCACTTTCTTGGCGAGTTAGCTAGTGTAAAGACATACAGTTTATTCTTGTGCCTGCATTATTCAGAATTTATTCAGAATTTCTCCGGAGTTTTCCTTCTCAGTTTTCACAAATTTGAAAGGATTATTAATGTCTTCGTCCTGATTTGTCCTGATTTGTCACATTCACGACAGATTATTTACAATACGGAGATTAGTGGTTGTTCAAAGGAACTTAAAATATCAGCTACAACTTCAAGTGAACTTATTCATTTATCGGAATTGTGTCGCAGTGCAGATAATTGTGCAGGCTTTCCTTGTTTGAAGCTAACTCGTTTCATCGCCGATACAGAATGCAGCGTTTCCAGCAAGCCCAAAATGTTATGAACAGCAGGTGATCACGCAGATCGGCACCATATGATGGAAACAATTACCGAAATTGGACGGCAGACAGGCTGCGCCAAGAGTTGGCGAAAAGAAATATCGTTGCATCGACGACCTTTCCCAAAAAGATGGCAGTTTTGCTTTATTCGGACAATCTGGCTAGCGGGGTCGCTGAATCTCCACTCACCGTGGCAGGCACAGAGATGACCAGCCAGCAATCCACCCAGGCACCAGCCCAGCCAGACGGACACGTGGTCACCACCAGCAGCTGCGCGGAGACTTCTTCCACGCAGACGAGACCGAGAAACGAGATTTCCGGTATGGCGTCACAACAACAACAGGTATGAAAGCATACTGAAATGGGGTAAGAAACTGCTACAACAGTCTGTTACTTATTCAGTGCTAGAACGGGGGATATTTCGCTTCCTGGGTTTACCGCATAACCAGTCTTTGATTATAGAGATGGCGCAACAATATTCTGGTCCTGGCTTCTATGAATACCATAAGAAGTTCACTATGGCAGCAGCTGCAGTACTGCAGCAGCACAATGTTTTGGTCAATTGGGGCATTCGGGATGACACTATTTACAATACTGTATTCACAGGGAAAAAGGTCACCATCTGTTTTCATTGCAGTAATACAGCTCACATTTCCGAGCTTTGTCCATCTCAAAGGTATTCGTCCAGGCCTTCCTTCCCCCTCGGTGTTCGTGGCCAACAAGGTCAGGTTTCTGACAAGAGATTTGATCTTCTTGGCCGAAAACGTATTGTTCACAATGGCATTGAGATTTGCAACAATTTCAGTACTGAGCAGGGCTGTAACATTGAAAATTGTAGATATAGCCATGTATGTCTGACGTGTAAACGCCGTTCCCATCCTCAAGTGCGGTGTATGTCTGGTCCGTCATCTGTCCCACAGATACAAGCTCCTCCCACTTCCAACAGTCCAAGAAGTACAGCCCCTTCTAGCAGCCCCAGAAGTGCTACCACTTCCGCTAGTTCTTCCACTCAATGACTTGAGGGTGAAAATCAAACTAGTTCTGGGGGTATTTTACATGTATCCGATATGACCGCCCCCACTCCCATTAATATAGAACGTTTGCAAGAATTATTAGAGGACCACCCTGACCGTGAATGGCTGCACTATTTGATTTCGGGTCTTACTGATGGTTTTCATACAGGTATTGTCAACCCACCTACTGTTTCCAAAGTTTGCAAAAATCTTCAGTCAGCAAAAAAACAGTCTCATGATGTCACAAGGTTAATTCAAGCTGAGTGTAGTAACGGTTATTTGATAGGCCCATATAGTGATTCCCCATTTCCAGTTCATCGCGTGAGTACAATCGGCATCGTCGAAGGCAGATATTCAAAGAAAAAACGTCTGCTTGTCGACCTATCTGCCCCTCATGATGACATGGATCATCCCAGTATCAATGACTTGATAAGTAAGGAGGAATTTTCCCTAACTTATGTGACGATAGACCATGCCATTCAGCAAATCCAAGAATTTGGCAAAGGTTCCCTCTTTTGTAAAACTGACATAGTGGATGCATTCAAACAACTTCCAATACATCCATCATTGTGGCATCTATATGGAGTCCAATGGGAAAATTCATTTTATTATTTTGTTCGCCTAGCATTCGGCTGTAGATCCAGCTCCAAAAATTTTGACCAGTTATCCATCGTGATTTGTTGGATTGCTGAACATGTTTATGGCATTGAGTGCTTGCAGCACCTGTTGGATGATTTCCTGGCTATTTGCCCTCCAAATTCGTGCGCGGAAAGAACCATGGCTCTGTTGACACTTATCTTTGGCACACTGAAAATTCCCATCGCCCCTCACAAAACGATCGGTCCAGTCACTGAGATACCATATCTGGGAATAATTCTCGATTCCATCAAGATGGAAGCCAGATTGCCACATGACAAAATTGCTAGAATTCTGGAGATAATATCTCAGGTACAATCTGCCAAGGCTATTACCAAACGTAACATGCTTAGCCTGTTAGGTCACATGAACTTTGCTATGAGAGTTATACCGATCGGCAGGTCATTGTTTCATATTTGATCACGTTAGCCCATTCCGTTAGCAATTTACATCATATGGTAAAACTAAATGCAGAATGCAGGGCTGATTTGTTCATGTGGCAGTCAATCCTAACTTAATGGAATGGTATTTCTTTGTTTTTGGAAGATAGTCGAGTTGATGACAGGGATTTGCAGCTGTTTACAGATGCCGCCATGTCCGCTGGTTTTGGTGCTTATCATTTAGGTGAATGGTTTTGCGGGACGTGGCCAAAAGAATTTTGCCCTGACAGGTCAACAAAAATCTCCACTGCCCTGTTAGAGTTATATCCCATAGTATTGTCAGCCATGGTTTGGGGGAAACTTTGGCAACGATTTGGTGTAAGACTCACGAAATATAATTGACAAAGGATTTGCTGCAAGTTGTATTGTCAGTCTTTTGTCCAGGATATTACCTTTTCAATGGGAGGTCTTACACCAAAGCCTAGCCGAACTTTGGTCAAAGAAGAGGATTATTTTCAACTGTGATAACGAGGGCGCTGTACACATTATTCGGAAAGGTAGAGCTAAATCTCCCCTGATCATGCAATTGATCCGCCGTTTAACCTGGTGTGCTGCCACATACAATTTCATGATTTATGCCCAACACCTACCAGGTAAACACAATGAAATAGCGGACGCACTTTCTCGTTTTCAGATGGACAGATTCCGACAGCTGGCACAGAACAGTCAATCCAGCCCATGTTTATTCCCTACACACTCCGAAGTGATACTTTATTAAATTCCACCTTGACCTATCTGTGGGACAGGGCAGTGAGTTCTCGGATATCCAAGACATATTGTTCTGTATTTAG
Source organism: Hanleya hanleyi (assembly GCA_036873755.1). Taxonomy (NCBI): domain Eukaryota; kingdom Metazoa; phylum Mollusca; class Polyplacophora; order Lepidopleurida; family Hanleyidae; genus Hanleya; species Hanleya hanleyi. The sequence goes on along the minus strand of JAVTVY010028058.1, from coordinate 66,950 downwards.
ACAATTTTTGCATTTTGTTACAATGTTTCGACTACCTTATGTACATAACATGCCTTTTATATCCGAGGATATTCTCCTATATTATATAGCCCATTGTTTTAGATCGAATTTAAAATTAGACAATTAAATTGCACATGTGTGCAATCCGTTTCTTTTACGTCAAAGCAGAGTGTAGTGACTCTCTTGTTAATGCATCTGGGGAGGCCTTGCCCAGCCTCAGGCTTATCCTCAAGTCTGTGAAGAAATCACAAAATAATGTCAGCCGACCTAGACTGCCAATCAAATTTCCAATGCTGGTTAAATTGTGCGCAGTTCTGGAAATCGGATTTTTCAATTCCTTCATTGATGCTGTGTTACTGGCAGCCTTGTCAACAGCCTTTTTTGGCTTTTTGAGATGTGGTGAATTCACAGCATATAAGGATTTTGATCCTGAGTTCAATTTGTCCATTGCTGACATTGCTTTTGTTCCTGATAATTCTAGCTTTACACTGCAACTAAAATCATCGAAAACAGACCCGTTCCGTCAGGGCGTAACAATCCGATTATTTAGCACTGGGCACCCTCAGGTCTGTCCAATCAAGTATATGAAAGAGTACCTTAAATTCCGACAGTAGTGTTCTAGTAGTACACAGCCTTTATTTATCACTGCACAGTTAAAACCTCTCTCCCGATCCTATTTTATTTCATGCCTGAAACATCTCCTGATGACTGTAGGTGTTAATGCAGATTATTATTGTGGGCATTCTCTAAGAAAAGGAGCAGCATCAACTTGTTCATCCGTTCGCATGGAAGACCATTTAATTAAAACTTTAGGGCGGTGGTCTTCCGATTGTTACCAACGATATATTTCTGTAGATATCCATACATTACACCAAGCTCAGAAGGATATGTGTGCACAAGCCTAAGTGTACATGTGTGCTACATGTACATATGTGATTCACTGCTGGACAAGTGATTACAAGGAACTCTTGAAATGCAGAGACTATTTGTTTATATTTGTGCATAATGCTACAATAACTCTTCTGACCTGGACGTCTTTCAAGAGTCTTTTTCTATGCATGACTATGTAATTTTATATGTATTATTGGTACTCATTAGTAAATTGACAGTTTCTCAACATGTTTTTCTCTTTTAGCAACCACAAGGGTTGGTGAGAGGTATCACTCCTATATGATAATACATATATATATCTTTTTCTCCTATTTGGGGCTCTCAGCTCATAGATACTTCCCATCTAATTTCGCTTCCTTTTTGGGCATTTGCTCCGGGCAAACCCGGACATTTACACCCCAAATCAATCAAAATTGAACATCTGACAAGCCGGCTGATAGTCTCTGAGCATTTACGCTTAATAAACGTCCGAGCCACCCCCAGATGGCCTTGCTGACAAGCGTGCCCAGAGAGTGAGGCTGCCTTGCATAATGTTTCGTCACTTCTCTGAGAGTCAACACTACTTCGACAAGTGCAAGTGTTATGGCAGCATTTTTCAGGTATTGTAAACATTTCTGCCAGCTGAGCCTTCCCCAAACCACCAAATGGGAATATAATAAACTGAGAATCATTAGTACCCCTCAATCCAATGTGTTCAGAGTTGTGTTTACAAACAGCTGAGAGCTGTAAAATCCTTACACCATTAATGAGCGAGGTATTATGGCTTGAACGGAATAAGCAGAGCAGTCGCGTGCATGTTTTTTTTTTTGCTAAAAATATTGGGGGGCATGTTTCTAAGGGGGAGGGAGGGGGGGAAATAAATACCCGAATGGTCAATCTTATATAAGTCAATATCCTATCAATGCTCGTAAATGTCGCTATATGTAGGCGACATATCTGCAAGCGACATATCCAAATGGGGACAGATGGGATTTAATTTTAATTAGATTGCCGAATGGTGAAAGAGTTTTGCGTAAGAATTACAATACCGGTACAAGATTTTGATTACTCGGGTATTAACGACAATAGTCTCTAAGATTGGCTGGCGGTCTTCTATCGTTCCTAGCAGGGTACCGCCTTGGCTCAACGTTTGTACATATTGTCGGTGTTAAGTCGAAATCATCCAGATCGTCATCTTTAACTGGATCAGCATGATTAACACGAGATGACAGAATCTTGAAGAAGGAGATGTTTCAGGTTATGGTATGGTCATCTCACTTAGCAGTTACCAGAGATCCTCTCCTTCGGATGACTACATATGGTGTTGGATGATACGGAGAATCCAGTTTCTTTCCCTTTTTCATATGTTTAACGAGCACCATGTTGCCAACTTTGAGTGGCAGCTGTCGAACGTTACGACGCCTGTGAGCATATGTCTTCATTCGATTCTTCGATTTAAAAGAAGTCTGAAGTGGTTCATCTTGATTCACTCGGGTATCTGCTTGTCAAGTCAAGGTCGGCAGTCTTTAACAAGGGATCCACTTGCTTGTCAATTCCTGGAAAATACACTTTTTCACGCAAAAGACTCTTGGTCTTCGAAATACCCTGATGCCCTTCATGAGCAATTTCGATTGTGCGTTTTTGAGGAATAACAGACGGCCTCGGACTACTAATCCGTTTGGTGCACAGGTGAGTTCATCTTTCACTCGTTCAAGTGCTAGTAGATTGTGGTGAATTTCTGAACTCTGATCCTTGGCCTTGTGAAGAGTCACCGTTGCCAGATCGTGAATTAGCGGAAACAGTAATTTACCAATCCGAGTAGGCTTCGAACTTCTCCAGGTTTGCTGAGCGGACTAGCATTTTTGACAGAGGATACCTTCTTTGGGTCTGGCGAGATGCCGTTCTTGGAGAAAACTTATCCGTAAAATTCCAGTGTCGTCTTATTGAATTCACACAGAACCATAGCAAGGCGCTGGTTATGTTCAGCTTGGTCTCGAGCTGATATCAAAATATCATCACTGATATTCAAAACACCTTATATTCCTTCCAGCGTTTCACGTATCTTGTTTTGGAATATCTCGGCAGCGGAGTTGATTCCGAAGTTTAATCTTTTAAATCTCCTCAGTCCAACATGAGTTGAAAATGTGGTGATGTAACGACTGTTAGATGCTAGTTCTAGCTGGTGATATCCTGCATTGAGATCCAATTTGGAGAATATCTGGGCTTCATTTAAATCTGGTACCACTACTACAGGTGACACCCAAGGTGTTGGACCTTCTACCTTCTCAATGCTGTCGAGGGATTCTAAGCGTTCAATCTCTTCCTCCACTTTTTTGCGTACGTGAAACGGAACTCCACGGTGGGGCTGTGTCACCAGTTGTACAGGATGATCTATGTGAAGCTCGACTTGGTATTCCTTAAGCTTACCAATGCCTGTGAAGAGGTCACTATATTCCTTTATCAGTTCAGAAGTTGGCGGATGACTGCTGGGCTGTTGGGACATTTCATTGATGGCTTGAACACATCCCAGGTAAATAGCTGTTTTGTAGCCAATCAGTGAACAGGTACCGTTTGGTATCACATAGAAGTCTGCGGAGATATTTGCTGACTTAAACTCAATGGTACTGGATATGACGCCTTTGATGGGAAGAGGTGTTTGGTAACCATAAACGTAAACATGCATGTCGGTAGGTTTCATTGGTGATTGTGGCTTCATGCTCGAATATGTCTGTTCGTCGAGGATAATAACAGATGCTTCGGTGTCTATCAATACATCGATCGGACAGTTATTGGCGGGCAGTTTCCCTCCGGACAATTCCCCTCCTGGACATTTGCCCTCTGGACATTTTCCCTCCCAAATATAATTTTTCCACTTTACACAACTATTCTCTTATATGTATTTATTATTAATATGGAATTTAAATCAACATATTCTCTTCTTTTATTTATTTTGGAATTTAAATCAACATATTGGCTCAATAGTGGCTCTTCAGACACGACTTCGTCAGTTCGAGTTACCAACAGGGAAATGTATTAGTCGTCGGCATAGCGTTGAGGGAAGGGAGACGCTATGAATCTTAGCTAGGCGTAGGGCGGCTACCCTCACGAAAACATCCGCCACCGTCAATGAAAGAGCTAGTATCTTCCCCAGGTCAGCCGATAACAGCCGAACTGGACCCCTGCCCTCACCCATCCAGCCCAGCCAGTTCACGATGTCGACGGGAGTGCGAAGACCCAGGGTCATTCATTCCACTGATGTTGGCCTTCCGGCGATCAATTGGTTCTTTGCACTCCCAGGCAGTGTACGGTATCTTTCCCACAGGGTGACGTATGGCGGATCCCCCCGAAGGCCTTTGGACATGCAAGAACAACAACAGCTGAAGTGGCCCTCCCTCACCGCTACCACCCCAGTCCGGCTACTACATTAACTGGTAAATCGACCGACAATGATTATAAATCCCATAACATCCCTTTTAGGGGCTAACGAGATCCTCCGAAAGAGGGCATCTAACTATGCAGAATTATTCTATATTTTCGTAGTCCCCCTCCATATTTAAAAAAATTATTTGAATCCAGATCTAATATAGCGAGTTGGTCACCACAATCCGTAACTCTTCAATCATAGTAACCACATTCAGTCAGTCACTCAATCACACAAATTCATAATCACTCACACAAAATCACTTGCACATAATCACGCACACTCAATCGTGCATACAATCACACAATCACTTGCACATAATCACACAATTGTGCATTCAATCACTCACAATCGCAATCACTTACACACACAATCACTCACTCACTCACTAATCATGCATTCAATCACTCACACACACAATCACTTATACACAATCACTCACTCACCAATTCGTACCCACTATCACAATCATTCACATAATCACTCGCACGCAATCACTTACACATATTCACTCACAATCACTCACACATACAATCACACATAATCACTTACAATCACACAAAATAGCAATCACTCGCACAATCACATAATCACTTACACACAGTCACAATCACTCACATAAAATCCCACACAAGTACTCACATAATCACTTACACACAATCACTCACACATAAAATCATCTACAATCACTCACATAATCACTTACTCACAATAACAATCACTCACATAATCACTTACACACAATCAATCGCAATCACTCACACATACAATCACACACAATACTCACATAATCACTTACACATAATCAATTACACACAATCACATAATCACTTACAATCACTCACACATAAAATCACACAATCACACATAATCACTTACACAATCACAATCACTCACACATAAAACCACTTACAATCACTCACACACAATCACACAAAGAATCACTAACACAATCACACACACACTCATAATCAGTCACTAAATCACACATGTAATCACACACAATCATAATCATTTGCACATAATCGCACACACACAATCACATACAATCTCGATCACAAGCTCGGTCTTTGATTTCTTTAAATATCGAGGGGGACTACGAAAATATAGAATAATTGTGCATAGTTGGAAGCCCTCTTTCGAAGGATCTCGCTAGCCCCTAAAAGAGATGTTATGGGATTTATCATTATTGTTGGTCGATTTACCCATTAATGTAATAGCCCGACTGGGGCGGTAGCGGTGAGGGAGGGCCACTTCGGCTGTTGTTGTTCTTGTCCACCGGCCTTGAGAGGGACGACCCGCCGTACGTCACCCTGTGGGAAAGGTACACTGCCTGGGGGTGCAAAGAACCAATTGATCGCCGGAAGGCCAACATCAGTGGAATAAATGACCCTGGTCTTCGCACTCCCGTCGACATCGTGAACTGGCTGGGCTGGGTGGGTGAGGGCAGGGATCCACTTTGGCTGTTATCGGCTGACCTGGGGAAGATACTAGCTCTTTCATTGATGGTGGTGGATGTTTTCTTCAGGGTAGCCGCCCTACGCCAGTCCTCTACTATCTCCTTCCCGCCCGATATGAACTCCCATACTGGCATCCTCACTGGGTTCTTGCCTTTAACCCAGTCCGTTGGTAGTTTGCCTGTCTTGTTATTTTTTGCTTCTGCGATAATTTCAGCATCCCAGTCTTCTTGGTGCGTGCTGCTCATCTTGGAAGTTTTGAGAGGTGTGGTGATGAGAGGTACGTCGCCCACCAGTTTAAATATCCGTCGGGCCATGAACCCACGCTATGACATCAGTCAGTTATAAATAAGTAATGAAGCCGCACCATCCCGCTTTCTGATGGGTGAAAAATGAGCACTAAATGCGTGGACACTATGATTGTTGAGTTACTGATGGTGGGTACCATGATTGATGAGTTACTGATTGTGGGTACTATGAATGAGGAGTTTCTGATTGTTTGTACTGTGATTGATTCCCAGATTGGAGGATATTTCTAGACATTACAAGAGCTGCGCTCTGATTGGTAGATATTTTAGGCAATAGAAGAGCTGCGCTCTGATTGGTGGATATCTTTTGACAATAGAAGAGCTGCGCTCTGATTGGTGGATATTTTTAGACAATACAAGAGCCGTGATCTGATTAGTGGATATATTTAGGCAATAGAAGAGCTACCCTCTGATTGGGGGACATTTTTAGACAATACAAGAGCTGTTCTCTGATTGGTGGGTATTTTTGGACAAAGAAAATCAATGTAGGATATAACCTACCTTGTGTGTTGTATTAAAAAAAGTTAATGAAGATTTGAAGTGAGTTTCTAAATTTAGAATTATAAATTAAATCATTGATTAACTAACTTGCAAGGTATTACTTTAATAACGGTGTCTTACCATGTAATTCAAACTTTTCTTCATTTCACAACGTTCGTAAAGAACACAAATCGTCACATATTTTGATCCTTCTGTACTCTGATATCAGCTGTCTGGACTTGTATACCGGTCGGGTGACTGAATATTGAGACCTTTGTTATATTTTATTGTACTTTGAATGTCTAAATTGATGCCATAACAAAGGGGTTCAACTACACCATTATTCACAGTGGGTTGCAAATATCTATTTATTGTCACCTGCTTAAAAGAAATAACCCAATGATCATAAAAAAGCGGCGGGTGGTTGGGTGGGTTCAGGTTCCTGTTGCTTCAATGCATTTTGCTGAGAAGCAACAGGAACTTGATAATGTGATGTCTAGCACTGTAATATCACTTGTCTTTATTGCACCATGTAAGCGTCCTGTCTGTGCCTTGTGCGCTGTCCTCAGTGTTGTATAGGGTGGATGGAGGGTGTCTGGTTCCATGCTGCTTCAAAGATTTCTTCTTTGAAGTAGCAGGAACACAACTGGGCTGGGCGGTGTTTAGTTGGTTCGTCGTGATATAGCTGAAATATTGTTGAAAGCGACGTTAAAATTTATTCACTCACTCACTCATAAAAAGCGGATTGTCCAGCAGGAAAATACACAAAGGTATCATGTAAATAGATTAATATAATATGTATTAATAAGCTGGAATATAGCTTAATTTTGAAAGGTGTGTGACAAAATGAATAAAATAATGTAAAAAGCGTTTAATTGATTTCAGTTTATCAATGATCGCTCACAATAGCTTCAGCACATACAAGCCGGCATTTAGATAAAAGAGTTCCCCTGAAGCCGAGTGAGAGCGTCCATTAACAAATGGCACTGTATATTTACTCTATAGGGCTATTATATCGTGGTCAGTGAGGCATTAATTGATGCTATTCTCCGCTCGATGCAGGTTTGAATTCATGTAAAATATTGGACAGCTGTTACCATTATGTTGATAAACAACGCTTGATAAGATGAAAATATTTTTAATAATTGAAATGATGGTCTGTGGTTACAAATTTTTATATAATACGGCGTGAACAGTTTCAGTCGTGGTCGGCAATTGAAAGTGTTATTCCGATTTCCGTTAAGCAGAATATACTATTTGTTAAGCACACCAATAGTACATTTTCATTACACAAAAATGTATCTGGTGGAGTCACGAGAATTTCGTTGAAATTCAGTGTCAATATATGTATGGTAACCTTTCTATATCTGTATTTTTGCAGGAGTTTATACAATATTGTGTATAGTTTACCCAGGTCGTGTGAGGAACATTCATATGAACCCACCAACAACCTCGGGTGGTTCAGACTCGACACTGCCAGGACATATGATCAAAAATAACGTTTGCACACATATTTGCATATTATATATGCGTCCATAACTATGGTTCGGGCTTATTCGGATATTACGCAGTGTATAAAATATCACACGCTAGCCCAACATCAGGAGTCTGCGTCAATAGAATCTATAGGAATTTAGTCGCTATCTAATATGTTAGAGATAGTTCACCCATACAACCCCAAACCCACCTACACACAAACAAATGATTCAATAAAAAAAATCACTCCACATAAAAACTCTCAAACAATCATGGATCATTCACAAGCACTCACACATACTTACAAATACACACACAAACATCAGGTTGTGGAAAGATGGTGGTTCTGTTTCTTGAGTTAGAATATCGGCAAGGGCCCTAGGTTGTTGCGGAAAAAAAAAAATATTTATTTTCTTTATTTTACAAATATGCCACCGGCAGATGGGGCAAGATATGGTCCTGTTTTGGTTGTTGGTGTGAAAACGGTCTTTTATATAGACCGCCAAACACGTCCCACAAAATGGAACGTGCTTGCAGGGCTCAAATAAAATTGATACCCTCTTCTCCAAACAGCCAAAACATAGACCCCAATTGTCTCCACCTTGCCGGGGGCAATCTAATGTCGCCCAGAAATTTACTAGGCGCATTATCCTTCTAAAGTGACGAGCTTGAACAATCATGGTGTTAACTGCCATGCTGAAATTTTCAGAGTGAAATGAATCATTGTTACATTCGCTCGTAATGTAAGGTACGCGCGGAACTCAGCGAGAACACAGGCTAGACAAGATTTAACTGAGATTTAAAGATGTGCTTTTTGCTATTATTCATGTACGTAGTAAGTAGAGGTTTTAATATGAAATAACGAGTCTAAACGTATTTTTCTACCTTCAAAACCTTTTGAATCGAGGCAAATTATATATCATTCTAAAGCTTGAAAGATGTATTTTATTTATATGTATTAAAAAATACTAATATGAATAATCATTTATCAGTAATTTGTAGAAAAGCTAGTCTAAAAAAAGACAAATATGCCTCCCAAATATTGATATTGATTTTTTTATATGAATAAACGGCGGCAAAACCGTTTAACACTTGAATAACGCCAATTAACATTTTGTGAATTTCTACTCGGTTAATATCCCATAGGACACAATGAAAAGGGAAGAAAGACCTGGCGCGCGCCACTCGCTGAAAGCGAGCAGAGAAGGACCCACCCACCGGGCCAAAGCGCCCACAAAAGGGAGTGTTTACCTAAAACCCGGTTATTGTCCCTTAGAGTTAATTGATAATGGACCTGGCAAGTGCTGCGCGCAAAACTTAGCTTTGTACATGTAGTCGGCCTTATAAATCAATTCAGTTCAGTTTACTAACCCTTTACATGCATTAAGTGTACAATACACAAAATTACATTTCAAACAAATTTGTATAAAGCATATACGAACAAGCTCCTGTGGCGGTTTCGGACAAGCGTTATAACATTGACTGTTGATTGAATCATAATAAATTGGCGAGTACCAAAAGCCCTGGTACTGCCGTCTCGGGACGTCGTTGTAGGGGTGTGGGGGAAGCCAACATGACTCATTGCTCTTTTTCTATGGAGAGACTATTATTCTACATATAGATGTGGTTACAAATCTAAACTTGTTCATAAGAGATGTTGGGAAAGATAAATAGAATAGGGAGTTCTCCATAATATTATGACGTATAAAGAGAATTGACGTGATGATATTTGGGGGATTAACACATATTAAGTAATAAAAAAGGGAATCAAGATCTATATATAGAATAGGAAGTTATCAATAATATTATGATGTATAAAGAGAACCGAGGTGATGATATTTGGGGGTTTAGTACATATTAAGTAATAAAAGGAATATTACATATAAAATAACAAAACGGTCTATTGATTCAAAACCTGTATATAGAAGGTATTGATGAACGTCATAATACTGGCATGAAAAAGTAACCGAAAAACGGAAGCCTAATCATAATAAATGGCTACATGGCTCGTTCACATTATACAGACTTTATAGTATAAATAATACACACTGAATTTACGGAGAGAAAAAAAATGGGGGAGTAGTATAGAAAGAGAGCAATATCATGTACGCATGATTGGACTATTCTTGCTTCTAATGAGCTACTATTGAACCGCGTGGGGTAGACTATAGTAATATCATCAGTAGTAAAGAAAGCGTATTTAAAGTTCAGACAAAATGAGTAGTAGAGAAAACGAAAAGCAGAAACCCTGTGACCTTTGTGGAGAGTATTTCAGTTATGGGATAAGAAATGTCCGATAAAACATGAAGTTAACATTGAATTAACTGAAGAGGCTTGGGAGAATATTTAGAGGCAGATGACTCGTGCTGGGTCATCACATGACCGGAAAGATGTTTAACCCCCATATGACTAGCCGATCATTGTTTATGATGAGACTATTGTTGGTGGGTCTTCCATGTAAGGGATCACGAAATGCGGGATGTAGTAGTGAAGGCAGTGTGAGACCATTTCCAAGGACGACAGTTTAGAGCGACAGTTTGAAATTTTAATTTCTGCCAAAAACAGCAAGACTTTGAGCAAACCTGAAAACATGGAAGTTAAGATACAGAAGTATAACCAGTTTTAGACTGTTATCCCTGGAACGACAGATTGCTGCGATAGTTTGAAATCATTTTTCCTGAGCGACAGATTGCAGCGACACTTTGAGAGGGTATATTCTCTCGGACGACAGATTGCTGCGACAGTTTGAAACCATTTTACCTGAGGGACAAATTGCAGTGACAATTTGACAATGTGTATTCTCTCAAACGACAGTTTGCTGCGACAGCTTAAAACTGTTTTCCCTGAGCGACAGATTGCTGCGACATTTTGAAACTGTTTTTGCCGAGCGACAGATTGCAGCGACACATTGAAACCATTTTTCCTGAGCGACAGATTGCAGCGACACTTTGACAAGGTGTATTTCCTCATGTGACAGTTTGCAGCGACACTTTTGGAAGGTATATTTTCTCGGATGACAGATTGCTGCGACAGTTTGAAACCATTTTTCCTGAGCGACAGTTTGCAGCGACACTTTGACCAGCTATATTCTGTGGGACGACAGATTGCTGCGACAGTTTGAAACTGTTTTTCTTGAACGACAGATTGCTGCGACAGTTTGAGACCATTTTTCCTGAGCGACATATTGCAGCGACACTTTGACAAGGTATATTCTCTCAAACGACAGATTGCTGCGACAGTTTGAAACCGTTTTTCCTGAGCGACAGATTGCTGCGACAGTTTGAAACTGTTTTTCCCCGAGCGCCAGATTGCAGCGACACTTTGACCGGGTATATTCTGTGGGACGACAGATTGCTGCGACAGTTTGAATCTGTTTTTCCTCAGCGATAGCTTGCAGCGGCACTTTGGCAAGGTATATTATCTCGGACGACAGATTGCTGCGACAGTTTGAAACTGTTTTTCCTGTGCGACAGATTGCAGCGACACATTGAAACCATTTTTCCTGAGCGACAGATTGCAGCGACACTTTGACAAGGTGTATTGCCTCAGGCGACAGTTTGCAGCGACACTTTTGGAAGGTATATTCTCTCGGATGACAGATTGCTGCGACAGTTTGAAACCATTTTTCCCGAGCGACAGTTTGCAGCCACACTTTGACCAGCTATATTCTGTGGGATGACAGATTGCTGCGACAGTTTGAAACTGTTTTTCTTGAACGACAGATTGCTGCGACAGTTTGAGACCATTTTTCCTGAGCGACATATTGCAGCGACACTTTGACAAGGTATATTCTCTCAAACGACAGATTGCTGCGACAGTTTGAAACTGTTTTTCCTGAGCGACAGATTGCTGCGACAGTTTGAAACTGTTTTTCCCGAGCGCCAGATTGCAGCGACACTTTGACCGGGTATATTCTGTGGGACGACAGATTGCTGCGACAGTTTGAATCTGTGTTTCCTCAGCGATAGCTTGCAGCGGCACTTTGGCAAGGTATATTATCTCGGACGACAGATTGCTGCGACAGTTTGAAACTGTTTTTCCTGTGCGACAGATTGCAGCGACACATTGAAACCATTTTTCCTGAGCGACAGATTGCAGCGACACTTTGACAAGGTGTATTTCCTCAGGTGACAGTTTGCAGGGACACTTTTGGAAGGTATATTCTCTCGGATGACAGATTGCTGCGACAGTTTGAAACCATTTTTCCCGAGCGACAGTTTGCAGCGACACTTTGACCAGCTATATTCTGTGGGACGACAGATTGCTGCGACAGTTTGAAACTGTTTTTCTTGAACGACAGATTGCTGCGACAGTTTGAGACCATTTTTCCTGAGCGACATATTGCAGCGACACTTTGACAAGGTATATTCTCTCAAACGACAGATTGCTGCGACAGTTTGAAACCGTTTTTCCTGAGCGACAGATTGCTGCGACAGTTTGAAACTGTTTTTCTCGAGCGACAGATTGCAGCGACACATTAAAACCATTTTTCCTGAGTGACGGATTGCAGCGACACTTTGACAAGGTGTATTTCCTCAGGCGACAGTTTGCAGCGACACTTTTGGAAGGTATATTCTCTCGGATGACAGATTGCTGCGACAGTTTGAAATCATTTTTCCCGAGCGACAGTTTGCAGCGACACTTTGACCAGCTATATTCTGTGGGACGACAGATTGCTGCGACAGTTTGAAACTGTTTTTCTTGAACGACAGATTGCTGCGACAGTTTGAGACCATTTTTCCTGAGCGACATTGCAGCGACACTTTGACAAGGTATATTCTCTCAAACGACAGATTGCTGCGACAGTTTGAAACCGTTTTTCCTGAGCAACAGATTGCTGCGACAGTTTGAAACTGTGTTTCCCGAGCACCAGATTGCAGCGACACTTTGACCGGGTATGTTCTGTTTGGAGATGGATTGCACATGTGAACACTGGCACCTTTCTACATCCCTGAATGCTGACCTAACGATTTTCCAAAAGTTAAAGATGGGCTCCAAGGTTTCCGCCCAATCAGGTCGAAATTCAATAGCCTTCTGGCCACTGACTAGATAAGTGAGCATATCAAATTTGGAATTGATCGGTGATGAAACCGTTTTGCAGAGATCTCACTATGTACATGTACGTACGGATGGACGGACGTACTTGATAACGACAATACCGCTAGAACAGTGCTTTGAAAGTCAACTTCAAGCACACTCATGACGAACACTCAGCTTTGACATTAGCCTAGTTATGCTTTGATGGGGAAATTATCTGACCTGTATAGCTGAAATGACCCTAAACCTGATAGTTACGGAGCATACCTAACCCTAAGTCCTAATCCCGCTTTGACACTTAACCTCACATACATTCCTCCCTAACACCGCTTTGACACTCGACATCACGTACATTCGTCCCTAACACCGCTTTGACACTCGACCTCATATACATTCCTCCCTAACACCGCTTTGACACTCCACCTCACATACATTCCTCCGTAACACCGCTTTGACACTCGACTTCACATACGTTCCTGCCTAACACCGCTTTGACACTCGACTTCACATACATTCCTCCCTAACACGGCTTTGACACTCGACTTCACATACATTCCTCCCTAACACCGCTTTGACAGTCGACCTCACATACATTCCTCCCTAACACCGCTTTGACACTCGACTTCATGTACATTCCTCCCTAACACTGCTTTGACACTCAACTTCACATACATTCCTCCCAAACACCGCTTCGACACTCGACTCCATGTACATTCTTCCCTACTCCCTAACACCGCTTTGACACTCGACTTCACATACATTCCTCCCTAACACGGCTTTGACACTCGACCTCGCATACATTCCTCCCTAACACCGCTTTGACAGTCGACCTCCCATACATTCCTCCCTAACAGCGCTTTGACACTCGACTTCATGTACATTCCTCCCTAACACGGCTTTGACACTCAACTTCTCGACTCCACGTACATTCCTCCCTAACACCGCTTTGACACACGACCTCACGTACATTCCTCCCTAACACCGCTTTGACACTTGACTTCACGTACATTCCTCCCTAACACCGCTTTAACACTCGACCTCACATACATTCCTCCCTAACACCGCTTTGACACTCGACTTCACATACATTCCTCCCTAACACTGCTTTGACACTCGACCTCACATACATTCCTCCCCAACACCGCTTTGACAGTCGACCTCACATACATTCCTCCCTAACACCGCTTTGACACTCGACTTCATGTACATTCCTCCTAACACCGCTTTGACACTCAACTTGACATACATTCCTCCCTAACACCGCTTTGACACTCGACTCCATGTACATTCCTCCCTAACACCGCTTTGACACTGCACTTCAGATACATTCCTTCGTAAGAGTGCTTTGAAAGTCAACTTGAAGCACACTCATGCAGAACACCCAGCTTCGACATTGCCCTAGTTACGCTTTGGTGGAGAAATTATATGACTTCTATAGCTGAAATGACCCTAAACCTCATAGTTATGAACCATACCTAACCCTAAGTCCTAATGCCGCTTTGACACTCGACCCGACATACATTCCTCCCTAACACCGCTTTGACACTCTACTTCACGTACATTCCTCCCTAACACCGCTTTGACACTCGATGTCACATACATTCCTCCCTAACACCGCTTTGGCACTCGACCTCACATACATTCCTCCCCAACACCGCTTTGACACTCGTCTTCACACACATTCCTCCCTAACACCGCTTTGACACTCGACTTCACATACATTCCTCCCTAACACCGCTTTGACACTCGACCTCACATACATTCCTCCCTAACACCGCTTTGACACTCGACTTCACATACATTCTTCCGTAACACTGCTTTGACACTCGACCTCACATACATTCCTCCCTAAGACCGCTTTGACAGTCGATTTCACATACATTCCTCCCTAACACCGCTTTGACCCTTGACTTCATGTACATTCCTCCCTAACACTGCTTTGACACTCAACTTCTCGACTCCATGTACATTCCTCCCTAACACCGTTTGACACTCTACTTCACATACATTCCTGCCTAACACTGGTTGACACTCGACTTAACATACAATCCTCCCTAACACCACTTTGACATTGAACTAAACATACATTTGACATTCGACTTCACGTACACTTCTCCCTAACCGCTTTGACACTCGACTTCACATACCTTCCTCCCTAACACTGCTTTGACACTCGACTTCACATACATTCCTCCCTAACACCGCTTCGACTCTCAAATTCACGTACATTCCTCCCTAACACCGCTTTGACACGACCTCACATACATTCCTCCCTAACGCCGCTTTGACACTCGACTCACATACATTCCTCCCTAACACCGCTTTGTCACTCGACCTCACATACATTCCTCCCTAACACCGCTTTGACACTCGCCCACATCTGAGAGAATAGCAGATGTCATATATTGCATCCTGTTGGATTGTTTTGATCTCTGATGTTGATAGCCGTGTTTGTTTTGACTTCACAGTCGAGGTTGAAAGACATGACCCCACCAGTTCTTCCCCGAATGAAATAGACAGGTCAACCGCTTTGTCTCAAACTGTCGCAGCAATCTGTCGTTCAAGAAAAACAGTTTCAAACTGTCGCAGCAATCTCTCGTCCCACAGAATATAGCTGGTCAAAGTGTCGCTGCAAACTGTCGCTCGGGAAAAATGGTTTCAAACTGTCGCAGCAATCTGTCATCCGAGAGAATATACCTTCCAAAAGTGTCGCTGCAAACTGTCGCCTGAGGAAATACACCTTGTCAAAGTGTCGCTGCAATCTGTCGCTCAGGAAAAATGGTTTCAATGTGTCGCTGCAATCTGTCGCACAGGAAAAACAGTTTCAAACTGTCGCAGCAATCTGTCGTCCGAGATAATATACCTTGCCAAAGTGGCGCTGCAAGCTATCGCTGAGGAAAAACAGATTCAAACTGTCGCAGCAATCTGTCGTCCAAGAAAAGCAGTTTCAAACTGTCACAGGAATCTGTTGTCCCACAGAATATAGCTGGTCAAAGTGTCGCTGCAAACTGTCGCTCGGTAAATGGTTTCAAACTGTCGCAGCAATCTGTCATCCGAGAGAATATACCTTCCGAAAGTGTCGCTGCAAACCGTCGCCTGAGAAAATACACCTTGTCAAAGTGTCACTGCAATCTGTCGCTCAGGGAAAAAGTTTCAAAGTGTCGCTGCAAACTGTCGCCAAAGAAAGAGGTTCAAACTGTCACAGCAATCTGTCGTTCAGGACAAATAGTTCCTAACTGTCGCAGCAATCTGTCGTCCGGCAGAATATATCCTTTTATACGTTTTTTGGGGGGGGAGGGGGGGCCCCATCATACATTCATGAACAGTTTCAAAGTATCGCAGCAATCTGTCGTCCGCCAGAATATACCTTGTCAAAGTGTCGCTGCAAACTGTCTCACACGGAAAAGAAAGCTCAACTCTGACCCATTCACTACCCTTATAATTGTTTCCTTTTGTATTGTTGGGGGGAGGGGCACCATTATTCGTTTCGTGATCTCTTACATGGAAGACGAACCCTATTGTTCTACCTAGATGCGTGGGGCAAGTCTGTACTTGTCGAGAATTAAAGACAATGGAACAGACTATTGGTCTACCTAGATGCGGGAGCAAGTCTGAACTTGTCGAGAATTCTAGACAAAGGAACAGGAAGTAATAAAGAAATAACAAAAGAAAAGGTTATTAACAAAATGATGTCAGGATCTAAAAATAGAACTGAGGTGATGCTTTATAAATAGAACTTACATATTAAGTACCAAAACAGGGATTAATACATATGAAGTAAGAAAAACGGGAAGCATTAGATTTTGATTAAAAAAAAATATTATGTAAAAAAATAGGGAGCATGACCTATTAAGGAACAAAAACACTATTTTGTGGCGCATTAAATATAACGTTGGGCCAATACTCTCAAAACCTCCACTACTCTTGAAACTTTTCTTAGTGTACAATATAACATTGTACTTCATGCCAACTGAACACTGCATCTGTTCTGGGGCCATTTACCTATCT
Organism: Hanleya hanleyi; assembly: GCA_036873755.1. Taxonomy (NCBI): domain Eukaryota; kingdom Metazoa; phylum Mollusca; class Polyplacophora; order Lepidopleurida; family Hanleyidae; genus Hanleya; species Hanleya hanleyi. The sequence continues at coordinate 49,893 of JAVTVY010028058.1, read as the reverse complement.
AAACAGATTAGGTACTTTATTGTGTAAAGGCAAGTATAAATGTCTTGAAACTAAACACCAGACAGCTACGATAAGAGAGGAATGTAACTCAACGACGCCTCAATGTTCTTCAAGTTTCATAATAAAACCTGCTAAGAATGACGGGCTATATACTTCCCTAAAAATGCATCGGTATAACAGCAGGACGGTAAATGCGCGTGTATTCCTACGCGAAATTACGGTGGCACAGCTTGTCCTCATCACATGCGCTAAATTATATGCAGATTGGTGGGAAAACAGTACCAAAAAAAACACGATGAACTTTCACTTTAAACACGTCTGATCTGTGATCTAAACTATAATCGCTGCATTTAGAAACCATCTCGATATAACAAATTATGCAGAGACGGCCAACACTGTCTCTAATGAAAAAATCACTTTCCCGCGAAAAAGCTCATATTACGTATGAAGGATTTGAGAAACTGACCATCACTGTCACAAAGTTCAGTTGGAAACGTAATTGTCTTGATCGTCAGGTAAATAACATATTGTGTTTAACAAATACAATAGTTCCTTCCTACTCACATCGCTGTTCGCTGGGGGTATAGTTACGAAATGAAAGGTACCGAAAAGGAGAGACAAGCGTGGAGCGCCCTGCTGGTGCACTTTCTCTCGAGCACACACTTTATTACCTCCAAAATACTCGAGTTCCAAACCCAATAATTCGAAAGTGAAACGAAAGCTGTTTAGATGAAACAGAACATAAATACATAGATAATCATCACTATAGCGAATCTGCAACAGTATTCTGATATGATTTTCTCCGAATATACCCCTATTAACTTGATTAGTAAGTTATCAATCATTGTGATGATATTTTCGGTACGCTCACCTCAATCTGATTAAAACTCGCTCCTTTATCGAGTAATTAAGCGAGTAGAGGACATTCATTTCTAGAGGTTGAATGTTTTTTTAAATTTCAATATTTTTTTATCAGGTTAAGAGAAGATGATCCATGAAAAAAAAAGAGGGGTCACCATACGCGTTAAAAAAATATGGCAGCCAAATGCATGTGAAACCCCTTAAAAGCCACAACACTGAATACATAGGAAAAATTGAATTTTTACTTGCTTGATGCTGAATAAAGTAAACTTCCCAAGGTCAAATTTTCCCCATTTTGCTATACTAAACACATAAAGTGCTTGTTGAATATGTAATAAAAACAGGGGGTCACCATATTTCCTTAGAAAATATTAGCACTATAACAGATAAACTGAGCCTTTCTAGTCCCATTTCCAGGAGGGGGTGATGGTGGACAAACGGGGTGGGGTATGGTATATTGGAGATTCGTTTATTAGCCATTTACAAGTTTCCTTGTTGTTGAAATTGGATTAGAGTAAATTTTGGGGGATATTGGGGGCATAATTTTCAACCTCGGGAGCACTTTGCATCTTCCAACCATTGAATCTAAATTGCCAACTTTTTGGTCAGTCCTATCACACTATCAAACCACCAGTAAAACGCATAAATGGTTCTTTTGTGTCTTTTTTATATTTATATTCCATTTTGAGATGTCTGAGTACTTGTGTGAGGAAATCCAGCTTGTTTTAAATAATTCGACAAACCTTCATGTTGTTGCCCCATAAGAGCAGGAAAGTGAACGTCCTCTACTCCCTTAAGTCTGAGTTTCAATGAGATTGTGCTCGCCTATCCTGTTGAAATTTTTCCTATGTAGCTAGCTCTATGTGTCCCCGGTGATTGCATCACAAAGGCATACAGATCACACATCACAAATGGATTCCAGGCGTACAAGCTTACATACTGTGATACAAGTCGTAACAAGAGAACATTTCGTGATTAAACCGGGGGATTCCCCCGACGAGGTTGTTATTGCGGCCCATGGACCATGTACATTGTACACTTTCGCAAATCGTGAACCAAGTATCGAAAAACTTGCGTCGTACATGTACACTGGGGCACTTATCTATTCTCGTCCCAGATGTACCGTATCTATCCAAAACGAGGCGTCGACTTGAGCGGAATAAAGTTCACCCTGTGTTTGCGCTCATTCGTCAAAACAGCTGATGTAATGTTGTGAGGCCGGAGTTCTCTCTATTTTTGAATGAAGAAAATGGGTCAGTTTCCAGGAATAAGCGTGTTTAGACTTTCAGGAAAAGTTTCAGGATGTGCACTGATCAGCTGATCGGTATCATATGATATGGTTTTAATGTTGTTGTTACCAGTGGGTTCATCATCATGGGAAATGGCAAGACGTTCTGTTCGGTTTGGATCTCAGTTTTCGCACTGATAAACAGTTTTAGCTGGACACATGGAGAACTGGTCAACTGTACCAAAGAGTACCGAGTGAGTATTTATAAGCCTACCCCGTTGGCAAAAAGTTACTCTGCAAAATCCTTTATTCCTCCATTTTCACTCTGGTCCTTTAACGAAGTGTAAACAGAGAAAAGTGAGAATGGTTCCGTACCACTGATGCGCTTCACGGGGGGTCTTATTAGTTTTCTTACAGGGGTGGGGGTAGACTGGATCCAGCCCCTGTTTCATAATGTATTTTTAAACTGGAAACAAGAGGAAGTAACTCTGCCTATTAAGAAATGCATTTTTTTTCTTCATTTTTTAAATTTATTTATCAAACGTATATGTTTATTAAAGATCATTTTATTATTACCGTATTAAATAGTACATATGAAATAGAGACTCGTCCAGTCTATGGTGGGGGGGTGCTTACTTTGTTGCCAACTTATTGGGGGGACACTTTTTTTTTGTGCCTCAAGCATTGTTGGAGGTATTGTCATCACGTGTACATCTGTTCATCATGTTCGTTCTTTTTGTGGGTGGGGGTCACCAGGTCAAACTACTGACGAACCCAACTTGTATCGCATTTGCATGTTCTCCATTATCACTAGGTTAAGCTTTTCAATTTGTCACCAATTGCTTATTGCCATCAAACGTTTCTTCAATTATCGTCTAATGTTGATTGAATTACAATGGAACCATAATGGGAAGATATAGTTAACTTATTCAGGGCATAAAAGTTCAAATATATGTTAACTTTGTGGAAATATGTGGACTCATACTGGATTTGGTTTGTAAAAGTTCGATAATTTTCTACATGAATGGTTAATTGGAATAAACAATTAAACAATTCTCGACTCCTGAAATTAGCATTTCGAGCACCAATCTCAAAACTCGGGTATAATATCACCGAATATTATATCTCACATCTCGAGAAAGTCCGGGGTCCCATAATTACTGCATATCTTTTTTTTCCGCCGAGAAGGGACTTTTCTTTTTTCTGGCAAAAACGTTACTGGATGGCGAGCGAAAATCTTTAGACCACTACTCACGGTTGTACCATGTTGTGTGCCTTTTTGGAAAAGGAAAATTGGTTTAGATATTGACAGAAATATTTTTCGGTTACCATTTATTACTACCAAAGAAACTAGATTCAAGTTGCAAGCCTTGCAATGGAAAATAATTCACAATATTTACTCAACTGCCATATTATTACATAAATTAGGTATAACGGAAATGATGAGGTCGAATTTATTGAACACTTTTTTGTACATTGTAAACAAGTAAAGGGTTTGTGGGTACAGGGGGTCACCATATTTCCTTAGAAAATATTAGCACTATAACAGATAAACTGAGCCTTTCTAGTCCCATTTCCAGGAGGGGGTGATGGTGGAGAAACGGGGTGGGGTATGGTATATTGGAGATTCGTTTATTAGCCATTTACAAGTTTCCTTGTTGTTGAAATTGGATTAGAGTAAATTTTGGGGGATATTGGGGGCATAATTTTCAACCTCGGGAGCACTTTGCATCTTCCAACCATTGAATCTAAATTGCCAATTTTTTGGTCAGTCCTATCACACTATCAAACCACCAGTAAAACGCATAAATGGTTCTTTTGTGTCTTTTTTATATTTATATTCCATTTTGAGATGTCTGAGTACTTGTGTGAGGAAATCCAGCTTGTTTTAAATAATTCGACAAACCTTCATGTTGTTGCCCCATAAGAGCAGGAAAGTGAACGTCCTCTACTCCCTTAAGTCTGAGTTTCAATGAGATTGTGCTCGCCTATCCTGTTGAAATTTTTCCTATGTAGCTAGCTCTATGTGTCCCCGGTGATTGCATCACAAAGGCATACAGATCACACATCACAAATGGATTCCAGGCGTACAAGCCACGTGTACAAGCTTACATACTGTGATACAAGTCGTAACAAGAGAACATTTCGCGATTAAACCGGGGGATTCCCCCGACGAGTTTGTTATTGCGGCCCATGGACCATGTACATTGTACACTTTCGCAAATCGTGAACCAAGTATCGAAAAACTTGCGTCGTACATGTACACTGGGACACTTATCTATTCTCGTCCCAGATGTACCGTATCTATCCAAAACGAGGCGTCGACTTGAGCGGAATAAAGTTCACCCTGTGTTTGCGCTCATTCGTCAAAACAGCTGATGTAATGTTGTGAGGCCGGAGTTCTCTCTATTTTTGAATGAAGAAAATGGGTCAGTTTCCAGGAATAAGCGTGTTTAGACTTTCAGGAAAAGTTTCAGGATGTGCACTGATCAGCTGATCGGTATCATATGATATGGTTTTAATGTTGTTGTTACCAGTGGGTTCATCATCATGGGAAATGGCAAGACGTTCTGTTCGGTTTGGATCTCAGTTTTCGCACTGATAAACAGTTTTAGCTGGACACATGGAGAACTGGTCAACTGTACCAAAGAGTACCGAGTGAGTATTTATAAGCCTACCCCGTCGGCAAAAAGTTACTCTGCAAAATCCTTTATTCCTCCATTTTCACTCTGCTCCTTTAACGAAGTGTAAACAGAGAAAAGTGAGAATGATTCCGTACCACTGATGCGCTTCACGGGGGGTCTTATTAGTTTTCTTACAGGGGTGGGGGTAGACTGGATCCAGCCCCTGTTTCATAATGTATTTTTAAACTGGAAACAAGAGGAAGTAACTCTGCCTATTAAGAAATGCATTTTTTTCTTCATTTTTTAAATTTATTTATCAAACGTATATATTTATTAAAGATCATTTTATTATTACCGTATTAAATAGTACATATGAAATAGAGACTCGTCCAGTCTAGGGTGGGGGGGGGGGGGTTGGGGGTGCTTACTTTGTTGCCAACTTATTGGGGGGACACTTTTTTTTTGTGCCTCAAGCATTGTTGGAGGTATTGTCATCACGTGTACATCTGTTCATCATGTTCGTTCTTTTTGTGGGTGGGGGTCACCAGGTCAAACTACTGACGAACCCAACTTGTATCGCATTTGCATGTTCTCCATTATCACTAGGTTAAGCTTTTCAATTTGTCACCAATTGCTTGTTGCCATCAAACGTTTCTTCAATTATCGTCTAATGTTGATTGAATTACAATGGAACCATAATGGGAAGATATAGTTAACTTATTCAGGGCATAAAAGTTCAAATATATGTTAACTTTGTGGAAATATGTGGACTCCTACTGGATTTGGTTTGTAAAAGTTCGATAATTTTCTACATGAATGGTTAATTGGAATAAACAATTAAACAATTCTCGACTCCTGAAATTAGCATTTCGAGCACCAATCTCAAAACTCGGGTATAATATCACCGAATATTATATCTCACATCTCGAGAAAGTCCGGGGTCCCATAATTACTGCATATCTTTTTTTCCGCCGAGAAGGGACTTTTCTTTTTTCTGGCAAAAACGTTACTGGATGGCGAGCGAAAATGTTTAGACCACTACTCACGGTTGTACCATGTTGTGTGCCTTTTTGGAAAAGGAAAATTGGTTTAGATATTGACAGAAATATTTTTCGGTTACCATTTATTACTACCAAAGAAACTAGATTCAAGTTGCAAGCCTTGCAATGGAAAATAATTCACAATATTTACTCAACTGCCATATTATTACATAAATTAGGTATAACGGAAATGATGAGGTCGAATTTATTGAACACTTTTTTTTGTAAATTGTAAACAAGTAAAGGGTTTGTGGGTACAGGGGGTCACCATATTTCCTTAGAAAATATTAGCACTATAACAGGTAAACTGAGCCTTTCTAGTCCCATTTCCAGGAGGGGGTGATGGTGGAGAAACGGGGTGGGGTATGGTATATTGGAGATTCGTTTATTAGCCATTTACAAGTTTCCTTGTTGTTGAAATTGGATTAGAGTAAATTTTGGGGGATATTGGGGGCATAATTTTCAACCTCGGGAGCACTTTGCATCTTCCAACCATTGAATCTAAATTGCCAACTTTTTGGTCAGTCCTATCACACTATCAAACCACCAGTAAAACGCATAAATGGTTCTTTTGTGTCTTTTTTATATTTATATTCCATTTTGAGATGTCTGAGTACTTGTGTGAGGAAATCCAGCTTGTTTTAAATAATTCGACAAACCTTCATGTTGTTGCCCCATAAGAGCAGGAAAGTGAACGTCCTCTACTCCCTTAAGTCTGAGTTTCAATGAGATTGTGCTCGCCTATCCTGTTGAAATTTTTCCTATGTAGCTAGCTCTATGTGTCCCCGGTGATTGCATCACAAAGGCATACAGATCACACATCACAAATGGATTCCAGGCGTACAAGCTTACATACTGTGATACAAGTCGTAACAAGAGAACATTTCGCGATTAAACCGGGGGATTCTCCCGACGAGTTTGTTATTGCGGCCCATGGACCATGTACATTGTACACTTTCGCAAATCGTGAACCAAGTATCGAAAAACTTGCGTCGTACATGTACACTGGGACACTTATCTATTCTCGTCCCAGATGTACCGTATCTATCCAAAACGAGGCGTCGACTTGAGCGGAATAAAGTTCACCCTGTGTTTGCGCTCATTCGTCAAAACAGCTGATGTAATGTTGTGAGGCCGGAGTTCTCTCTATTTTTGAATGAAGAAAATGGGTCAGTTTCCAGGAATAAGCGTGTTTAGACTTTCAGGAAAAGTTTCAGGATGTGCACTGATCAGCTGATCGGTATCATATGATATGGTTTTAATGTTGTTGTTACCAGTGGGTTCATCATCATGGGAAATGGCAAGACGTTCTGTTCGGTTTGGATCTCAGTTTTCGCACTGATAAACAGTTTTAGCTGGACACATGGAGAACTGGTCAACTGTACCAAAGAGTACCGAGTGAGTATTTATAAGCCTACCCCGTCGGCAAAAAGTTACTCTGCAAAATCCTTTATTCCTCCATTTTCACTCTGGTCCTTTAACGAAGTGTAAACAGAGAAAAGTGAGAATGATTCCGTACCACTGATGCGCTTCACGGGGGGTCTTATTAGTTTTCTTACAGGGGTGGGGGTAGACTGGATCCAGCCCCTGTTTCATAATGTATTTTTAAACTGGAAACAAGAGGAAGTAACTCTGCCTATTAAGAAATGCATTTTTTTTCTTCATTTTTTAAATTTATTTATCAAACGTATATATTTATTAAAGATCATTTTATTATTACCGTATTAAATAGTACATATGAAATAGAGACTCGTCCAGTCTAGGGTGGGGGGGGGTTGGGGGTGCTTACTTTGTTGCCAACTTATTGGGGGGGGACACTTTTTTTGTTGTGCCTCAAGCATATCACTAGGTAAAGCTTTTCAATTTGTCACTAATTGCTTGTTGCCATCAAACGTTTCTTCAATTATCGTCTAATGTTGATTGAATTACAATGGAACCATAATGGGAAGATATAGTTAACTTATTCAGGGCATAAAAGTTCAAATATATGTTAACTTTGTGGAAATATGTGGACTCATACTGGATTTGGTTTGTAAAAGTTCGATAATTTTCTACATGAATGGTTAATTGGAATAAACAATTAAACAATTCTCGACTCCTGAAATTAGCATTTCGAGTACCAATCTCAAAACTCGGGTATAATATCACCGAATATTATATCTCACATCTCGAGAAAGTCCGGGGTCCCATAATTACTGCATATCTTTTTTTTCCGCCGAGAAGGGACTTTTCTTTTTTCTGGCAAAAACGTTACTGGATGGCGAGCGAAAATGTTTAGACCACTACTCACGGTTGTACCATGGTGTGTGCCTTTTTGGAAAAGGAAAATTGGTTTAGATATTGACAGAAATATTTTTCGGTTACCATTTATTACTACCAAAGAAACTAGATTCAAGTTGCAAGCCTTGCAATGGAAAATAATTCACAATATTTACTCAACTGCCATATTATTACATAAATTAGGTATAACGGAAAAGATGAGGTCGAATTTATTGAACACTTTTTTTGTACATTGTAAACAAGTAAAGGGTTTGTGGGTACAGGGGGTCACCATATTTCCTTAGAAAATATTAGCACTATAACAGATAAACTGAGCCTTTCTAGTCCCATTTCCAGGAGGGGGTGATGGTGGTCCGTGATGGTGGAGAAACGGGGTGGGGTATGGTATATTGGAGATTCGTTTATTAGCCATTTACAAGTTTCCTTGTTGTTGAAATTGGATTAGAGTAAATTTTGGGGGATATTGGGGGCATAATTTTCAACCTCGGGAGCACTTTGAATCTTCCAACCATTGAACCTAAATTGCCAATTTTTTGGTCAGTCCTATCACACTATCAAACCACCAGTAAAACGCATAAATGGTTCTTTTGTGTCTTTTATATATTTATATTCCATTTTGAGATGTCTGAGTACTTGTGTGAGGAAATCCAGCTTGTTTTAAATAATTCGACAAACCTTCATGTTGTTGCCCCATAAGAGCAGGAAAGTGAACGTCCTCTACTCCCTTAAGTCTGAGTTTCAATGAGATTGTGCTCGCCTATCCTGTTGAAATTTTTCCTATGTAGCTAGCTCTATGTGTCCCCGGTGATTGCATCACAAAGGCATACAGATCACACATCACAAATGGATTCCAGGCGTACAAGCTTACATACTGTGATACAAGTCGTAACAAGAGAACATTTCGCGATTAAACCGGGGGATTCCCCCGACGAGTTTGTTATTGCGGCCCATGGACCATGTACATTGTACACTTTCGCAAATCGTGAACCAAGTATCGAAAAACTTGCGTCGTACATGTACACTGGGACACTTATCTATTCTCGTCCCAGATGTACCGTATCTATCGAAAACGAGGCGTCGACTTGAGCGGAATAAAGTTCACCCTGTGTTTGCGCTCATTCGTCAAAACAGCTGATGTAATGTTGTGAGGCCGGAGTTCTCTCTATTTTTGAATGAAGAAAATGGGTCAGTTTCCAGGAATAAGCGTGTTTAGACTTTCAGGAAAAGTTTCAGGATGTGCACTGATCAGCTGATCGGTATCCTATGATATGGTTTTAATGTTGTTGTTACCAGTGGGTTCATCATCATGGGAAATGGCAAGACATTCTGTTCGGTTTGGATCTCAGTTTTCGCACTGATAAACAGTTTTAGCTGGACACATGGAGAACTGGTCAACTGTACCAAAGAGTACCGAGTGAGTATTTATAAGCCTACCCCGTCGGCAAAAAGTTACTCTGCAAAATCCTTTATTCCTCCATTTTCACTCTGCTCCTTTAACGAAGTGTAAACAGAGAAAAGTGAGAATGATTCCGTACCACTGATGCGCTTCACGGGGGGTCTTATTAGTTTTCTTACAGGGGTGGGGGTAGACTGGATCCAGCCCCTGTTTCATAATGTATTTTTAAACTGGAAACAAGAGGAAGTAACTCTGCCTATTAAGAAATGCATTTTTTTCTTCATTTTTTAAATTTATTTATCAAACGTATATATTTATTAAAGATCATTTTATTATTACCGTATTAAATAGTACATATGAAATAGAGACTCGTCCAGTCTAGGGTGGGGGGGGGGGGGTTGGGGGTGCTTACTTTGTTGCCAACTTATTGGGGGGACACTTTTTTTTTGTGCCTCAAGCATTGTTGGAGGTATTGTCATCACGTGTACATCTGTTCATCATGTTCGTTCTTTTTGTGGGTGGGGGTCACCAGGTCAAACTACTGACGAACCCAACTTGTATCGCATTTGCATGTTCTCCATTATCACTAGGTTAAGCTTTTCAATTTGTCACCAATTGCTTGTTGCCATCAAACGTTTCTTCAGTTATCGTCTAATGTTGATTGAATTACAATGGAACCATAATGGGAAGATATAGTTAACTTATTCAGGGCATAAAAGTTCAAATATATGTTAACTTTGTGGAAATATGTGGACTCATACTGGATTTGGTTTGTAAAAGTTCGATAATTTTCTACATGAATGGTTAATTGGAATAAACAATTAAACAATTCTCGACTCCTGAAATTAGCATTTCGAGCACCAATCTCAAAACTCGGGTATAATATCACCGAATATTATATCTCACATCTCGAGAAAGTCCGGGGTCCCATAATTACTGCATATCTTTTTTGTCCGCCGAGAAGGGACTTTTCTTTTTTCTGGCAAAAACGTTACTGGATGGCGAGCGAAAATGTTTAGACCACTACTCACGGTTGTACCATGTTGTGTGCCTTTTTGGAAAAGGAAAATTGGTTTAGATATTGACAGAAATATTTTTCGGTTACCATTTATTACTACCAAAGAAACTAGATTCAAGTTGCAAGCCTTGCAATGGAAAATAATTCACAATATTTACTCAACTGCCATATTATTACATAAATTAGGTATAACGGAAATGATGAGGTCGAATTTATTGAACACTTTTTTTTGTACATTGTAAACAAGTAAAGGGTTTGTGGGTACAAGTGGCAAAAAATGTATTGGCATATATACAATGTAAAATTAATCTTACCGAGGTCGATATATTATTTGGTATTAAATCTGAAGATCACGACACTTGCAAGCCAAGTTCGAGATATTAATCATATAATTATGATTGCCAAGCTGATCAGTAAATATAAATATGGGGAGCATAGCAATTTATTATTTTTATTTGATCACGACTTAAATCTGAGAAAAAAGTATTTCAGCTTCTCCATATCTAAACCATGAAATAATTGTTTAGCTCATCTGGGCCGAAGGCCCAATGGGCTTATGTCAGACTTATGGCCTGATTGTCCGTCGTCCGTCATGTGTCGTCCATCGTCCGTCGTGCATAAACATGTTCTTCTCTGAAACCGCTTGGCCGATTAAGCTGAAACTTGGCATGCATGTTCCCCCCAATGAGTACACCAGAATTTGTTCATGCGGTGTCGATACGATTTCAAATATGGCTGCCATGGCGGCCATCTTGATTTGCCAGTGAAATATTGTGGTCTGATTCAAAAATCCAATATGGCTACCAGGCGGCCATCTTGGATTTCCCTAAGAAACATTGCTAATTGCGATTTCTCTGAACTACTGCATGGATGGATCTGTCTCAAATTTGGTACACAGGTTCCCCTTGGGTCTAGTTGTGCAAGATACCTTTTCTGCTCTGATTCGAAAATCCAATATGGCCACAAGGCGGCCATCTTGGATTTCCCTATGAAACTTCGTTATCGTGATTTCTCAGGAAGTAGCCTACTCCGATAATTGATCTTTTTCAAATTTGGTACACAGATTCCCCTTGGGGTCTAGTTGTGCAAGATAGCTTTTGTGATTTGATTCGAAAATCCAATATGGCCACCAGGTGGCCATCTTGGATTTCCCTATGAAACTTCGTTATCGTGATTTCTCAGGAAGTACTGTATGGATCTTTTTCAAATTTGGTACCGGTTCCCCTTGGCCGGGGTCTAGTTGTGCAAGATACCTTTTGTGATTTGATTCGAAAATCCAATATGGCCACCAGGCGGCCATCTTGAATTTCCCCATGAAATTTTGTTATCGTGAATTTTCAGGAAATTACTGAATGGATCTTTGGCACAGGTTCTCCTTGTGGTCCAATTGTGCAAGATACCTTTTTTGGTCCATTTCGAAAATCCAATATGGCTGCATCTTGAATTTCCCATGAAACTTTATCATGAAATCTTTGGAAATTACTGCATGGATCATTTAGTGTTCAGCGGGGACAATACAAGTTAGAAACTCATCTATTGCAGTTCTTTAGTATAAAAAAGTTCTCACAGCTGCTTTCTCCAGTTACAGCCAGATGAGCTACAGTGCTGTGGCACTATCTTTTGTGGATCATGTAGATATGGAAATTATCTCAATATCTCGTGGTTATTTGAACGCGAAAATGGTTCGAGTGAGAAATCTTTTTAAAAATCTAGCGACACCGAATAGTTTATTGTATTTGCGTATGTTTTAAAATTGTATACTAGAGTAGGGTAGTCCTATCTTTTGTACAAGTTGATATCTGCTGACAATATAGTGGCAATTATGTAACAAATTTGTTGTTTTGTATGGATACAATAGTAACGCTCTAGAATACATTTGTATCATATTGTGATACAAATGTATCTACTCTATGCAGACTACATGTAGTAGAGAAAAGAAAACAAAGTTTCCTTTAAATTGCAAATGTAACAAAAAGTATCATCTTGAAACATATTTATATCATCAGCAGCCAAAGCATATATTTCTTAATTCAATTATATTGTTGTATGAATGAATGTGTCGTGCATTATTCGGTTTTATTCCAGGCCACGTGGGCAAAATCAACTTTCATATATTCGTGGTCGTATGGCAAATAAATGCCCAGTGGTGAGTCCAGGGCTTAACTGGCAAAAAAAAAAAAAAATCACATCAGCACTATATAAATCCTGTGCAGATATTATTTCCGCCAATACCATCTTGGTTTACATAGATTGTTCGAGCATATGACTTTTGATATCAATCAACTTCTAACATTCAAGCTAGCCAAGATGTACATCAGGGAAATGTGATAAACAAAGGACATAGCTACATGTAATTGACATATTTCAAATATGTGATTTAATGATTGCAAGTGTGATTTTTTTGCACATATAGAAATTCATGAAACAACGGTAATAATAATATTTACATTTTCGCTTCCATTTTCAGCCCAATCTGCAGTGTGAGATATGTAAGTATTTTCAGATTTATCATAAACGACATGGTGAGGATTGATTTTGGCCCACATGAGGTGCGATTTGGAGTGCCAAAATGAAATATCACGTATGGAAGATATTCAGTTAGCATATCATATTATCTTGTTTTATGCTCTGCGGATTTTATAGGCCCTAGATCTTTTGGGTTTTCAAGAACAGCATCTTGAAGTACCTAATTGATTTGTGCAAAATCATCCATTTTGAGGTGAAAACAGAACACTTTTGTCTCCGTAAACACATGAAGTCAGTCCAGAACCAAAACCGTGCTTGGTCAATAATTCGGGGTTAAGTTTATCTTGGTTCTCGACTGGCTTCATATGTTAACGGAGAGAAAAGTATGCTGCTTTCATCTCAAAATAGACGATTTTGCAAATCCACTGCTTCAATTAGATGCTGTTATTAAAAAACACTATATGACACAGGGCCTACAAAATGCTCAGAGTATAAGACAAGATAATATATTTCACGCTAACTGAAAAAATTATTTCTTACGTAATATTCTATTTTGGCACTCCAAACCGCACCTCATGGGGGCCAAAATCTCATTAAACCGTGCCAGGTCCTCTTTACATCTTTGAATCCCAATATGACAATATCACAGGGATTAGTAGATACCATTCTTCTGCCTAGCCACAATGCTATAAAGTGTTTTATTCACTATGGTTCAATGCTGACAACTTCGATCACCTGTACCTGACCTGTCATATATTAACAAATTTGGTCTTATAACATCACCCAACAAAAGAGTCAAGAATTTGAATATAATGAAGGTGTGTCACATTTTATGCAAGTTTAAGATAACCGAGATCCTTTCTGAGCCTAAATTGCATGAACCAAATCAGTGGAACATTTTAGTGAGAATAGCATAGATCAGCTCGATACAGTGACATTACCTATCCCTCTAATACTTTATCCCAGCTCAGGTGCAGTGTTTCGATATATTTTTGATTCCAAAATGTTAGGTAGTTCTTCACTGTAAAGTCAAAAGCTATTGTTATCACTACTCTATCGAATTTTGCCTGGTCATGTTCATATCTTACAAGTTGTTTGAGTGTTATTGTATCCAGTCCTTAATGGGCATGTAAATTGTTTTTATGATACAATAAAGTTGAATTGAATTGAATTGAAATATACCAGGTTGATTTTCTGTGATGTTTCATTTCAATTGTCTGACTACAATGGAATTCTATAGAAACTCTAGTGTATCATAGGATATCCTCCAGTTTTAGAAATTTCATTGGTCAATTCAAATTTTCAAATAGAAATCAGGCATTTCCATTGGCTTGTGCTGAAAATTACAAGAACACCCAGCCAATGAAATCGTTTCTGTACAGTTTCATGATTATTTTGCTCTGCCTCCATGAGGCATTGAGCTCAATAAAGATTCAAGATTCAAGCATCTGATCTGCATGATCTGAGGATATAAACTTGGGAGTAAAGCTTTTGTGCACACAGTTGATGTATTTCAACTGGATGAGTTTGGACATAAACAATAGAGACGTATCTGAAGCAAAAAGATTCATAGGGGCCTACTCTGTTACAGGATGTTATGTACCATTTTGTTATGCCTGTAATCTATAGCCGTAATATAATCCGCCCAGTTCCTGTATTAAACTTGGCAATTCTTACACTGGTTACTTGTAAGGAAAGCATTGGAACCATTATAACCAAGCCATGTAAACCAAGATTATGAGGTGACATGTATATCTTGTTCCAACAGCTGTTGTGTACAGGAATTCTCTCCAATATCAAGGATATACATGTAGTATGTCCTCTCCATATGAAACACTTGTATCGCCTAACAGGTTTAGTGCACTCTTAAAACACAAGTGTTGTAATGGTAACATTTTCTAAGTGTTATACTCAATATAACACTTTAAAATGTTGAATACTAGTGTTATAACATTTAAAGTGTCATAATCTTAAAGACTCTTCGGATTTTAACAACATCTAAACAATGTTGTGTTATTTTCGCGCCTTGCACGGTGGCGCGCGGAGACAGTGAGTAATTTGATTGGCTCTTGCTTCACGTGATACTTCTGCCATTGCTGGAAAGCATGAGCCTGCCTGTGTGTGGGAAAATTCAACGTGCCGTTTCGGTAAGTTTGGTTGTTGTTATTTTGTTAATTTTCTTTGTAACTGATTGAATACATTATTAACTTGTTGTTATTGTTGATCTTGATGCTCTTCTCCTTTCCGGCACTCTGATTCGGGTGTTGGGAATCCTTGTTCGCACCATCATCGAGCGAGTCACCGAGTGCAACTGAACCGAGAAAGCTGAAATGTGAACATTTAGGCCTTTCGGATTATCCTCAGTTCCGATGTGTGATTACCTAGTAAATTATGATTAAACGGAGATCTGGAAAATCCCCATACTATTATGTTTAAATTGTCATGGGTGGTAACATAACACATCCGATGTACCGTAATTGAATGAACAAATAGGCCTATGACTATGTGTTGGTGCATGCCTCGGGGGGGCGTGACGGCGTGACAAAGAACCTCTCATTTTTTTTCAGTTTGCCAAGGAGTGAAGTACGAGTGTGTTGACCCTGCAGTAAGAGCCCCGGAAAAATGAGAAATTACAGGCGTCATTTTTATACAATTTTCATGACGGGTTCTGGATCGGTTCTCGTACAGATCAAATCTCGTGCACCTCTCACGTGCGCGCGTTCAGAGCATGTGGTGACTTTCTATGTGGATTGCTTATGTGTGGGGGAAGTTTAATTTGTCTGTCAAAATTTCTACTTCTTGGTGTAGTTGGAAGTATTTTTTTTTTTTTTTTAATTGCTTTCCGGGTTTTCATCACACGGGAAGTCCATTTTATCGCCGACCAATATAGGTAGCATGATTGATGACTATCATGTTCATTCCACCCAAGTCAGACGACAATCCCATTTCGACAGATGTGTTTATGTCATGTGACACGGAGCGCAGTCATTGGTTTCCTTCGACCGCCCCTCCCTATCTGCGAACTAATGTTCACAGTGAAATGGCAGCAAACTCGCGTCATTTCCAGTAAATCAGTGTCATCTTCTACATTTGACAGGAACTGAAAAGGAAGATATATTCCTTTGTCATTTAGAAAGTGATCATATAACATTATTTTCGTTAGTTCTGGGATTACACTGTCTTAGTCTAGCACAGATTCTAGTGCTGAAAATTGGTCGACACAAAAAAATACTGTTTTACGATCACTTTTTAAGCCACAGAAAATAAAGCTTCGTATGTATTCAGCTATATGGAAGCTATGTCATTACGATCATTGGAGGGGTAATCTGTGTTCGCTTTCAATACTGCCGGTCTGCTACCTTCTAATTTGTGGGAAACTCGATGGCTGAGTGGTTTAGATCGCCGACATATAGTGCTAGCTGTTAGGTGCATTACTCTGTGGGTCGCTGGTTCGAATCCCGCTCGGGACTCGACCAATTTTACCATTTTTTTAATACTAAGATTCACCGTTTTCAAATACATGTAGATTCTCGCAACCCAGCTCTATGGGAATCCACGAGAATCCAATGCTATCATTTCTATGCAGATTGCTATTATTTTATGGGAATCTGTTGGATTCCCGTAAATTATTTTGCGGGAGTGCTGACGGGAATCGGATTTCCATGAAAAAACAAGCAGGGCATGAATTTACCATAAAACTTTGCTAGACCATCGGGCTGGTATATTTTATTACACTGAGCTGAAATTCTTGAATTACAGAGTGACTGGTTAGCTAGCTTCAGAACTAAATTCAACCAGACAAGTTCTAAATTCACCAGCCACGGGCTGCCGGGCTTGTGGGAATTTCGAGCCCTGACTGCCCTACCACTGAACATATGTCTTTCCCTGCTCGCATGTAAAGTCTTTATTATTTAAAGGTTGGGGAAAACACCTTGACATGCTTGAGGCCAATACCTCGTTGGGGTGTAGGGCTATGTCAACTTCAGTTTTTATATATTTATCAAAAAGGGACATCCACACGTACCCCAGAGTACATGGATCTTTCAATAGCATCTATAGCTTCATTGTTCCATGATTTTCACAGCAACTTATTGCTTCGTTTTATGCGACGTACTAATCATTCAAATTAGCCACTTCAAAATTTCAAAAATGAAACCTAGCTTCAAATGACATCTTCGGTGAAATATATTTTCTAAATGAAAATGGCATGTGGTCGCATATTTCCATGTAAAGGTCATACACAAATTGCAGGATTTGAGAGGCTAGGCCTAGTTAATAAATCAAATCAAACTGACAGACACATAATCTAAACTGCTAGCAAGACACATAATCTAAACTGCTAGCATGTGCACATAAAAACAGACCTCTGCTCTGGGCATTATGATCCTGCCATGTGTGTGCATGCTAGGAGATTGTGCATTGCATCAGACAATTTAATCTAATGTATTCATCAGTCAATGCATCTACATTCATGCAACTTGGATATGACTTTGAGATCGAATTATGCAATCCCATGCTATTTTCATTTACAGAATGAATTTCACCGAATATGTCATTTGAAGCCATGTTTCATTTTGTAAATACATGTATTAGACTTAGAGTGGCTAATTTGAATGGTTACATAGTCGCATAAAACGAAGCAATAAGTTGATGGAAATCATGGAACATTCCAACAATGAAGCCATAGATGCTGTTGAAAGATCCATGCAGTCCGGGGTATGTGGGGATGTTCGCATTTTCCATAAATATATAAAAACTGAAGCTGACATAGCCCTATACCCATCGAGGTATATGCCTATAACTTGATTGAGGTGTTATACCCCTATCAAGGTATAATACCTCGATCAAGGTATTTTCCCCAACCTGTTTGATTCGGCATGCAGGTCTGTGGGAGGATCGCATTCTTGTTCTTCTTGTGACTTCTTCTGTTGAAATACGCATGCAGGACAACCCTGCCTTCAGGCAATTGGAATTTTTTTTATATACTCGGTCACAGTGGAATCAAGTATTGCTTCGTTGATTTCCATCAGACAGTCCTGTCCAGTCAATTGTCAATTAATATTTATGTAAATACATATTCATTTTCAGATTGATCAAGAATTTGCGATGCTATATTCAGAGGACACGGGATCGAAACTTCTAACAAAGCCGATATGTATCAAACATATTGAAGATCGCAAAGATGTCACAAGAGTGAAGAGAGCGGTGGGCTCTGTGAGGAACTGCAGACTTGCAATGAACTATCAGAAGGTAATATTTGCAAATCCAGATAATAATCCCTCAAGTAAATGGCTCCAGACTTCTGCGAGTACATGTAACACTAACAGTTCGATTGGAATAACATTTTTTAGCCTGGTGCTTTTCATAGCTATGTATATTGTAATTTCTAGGTTGTCCTAACATGGAAACTGTCCAGTTATCAGAAAGCTTTACCATCCATGATAATCCAATAACCTATTCATTGGAGGGGGGGGGGGGCCTCAGTGGCTGATTGGTGATCGCTAGCCCCACACTGCTGAAACGGCCTGTGTTCGAGCCCCGCTGGTGCATGTGTGAAAGTCTGCCTGTTACTCGCTGACGGCTGATGGTTCACTCCGGATACTCCGGCTTCCGAGTTCAAACTGGTTGTAACTATATTGGTGAAATAACTTTGAGTGTTACATTAAACCACATCCCCCCCAGGGCCCCCACTTATTCATAAAGATTACTGCAGCATTCCATAATGTCCAGCCTTAATATCCCTTTCACCGCAACTTCGAGTAAAGAAACAAAGTAAAGAAAAGATATTTTGTGTCCATGCATTAACACTTTGAATATGGGTTGACATCAAATGTTAATATGATGGACAGTCTTGAGAAAACCATGAAATAGTTGAGGACAGTTTATGGCTCATGGTCAAAGTCCAGTTGTCTCAAACACCTGGCAACAGAAAGCCTCTTGGTTTTTGGGCTTGTCTTTTCACATACATCTATTTATTGCTTGTTTGATATTGTATCCTCAATTACAGAGTATGGATTTCATTCCAAAAGTTAGTAATACAATGCACCAAGAATAACACTTCAATTCGTGCAGAACGAATGTACATTCAGTTTTTGGACGGATTGCGAAGCAATAGCCGTCCTATGGCTTGATGTCTGGCTGGCTGGTTGTTCGTCATCAACATTTCAGGATACAAGTTTTGTGTTCAAGATTTTGTAAAAGTTTGAGCTCTACCATGTATCATGTGTACTAAGCTTCGCCCGACCCCATATACTGATATTCTCAGATGCCATACCAGATGCTGCATGGGCTCCACCCATTCACTGCACCCTGGGGGTATCTCCCCTCTTCCCCACATTCAGAACATAGCCTAATTCCCTCTATTTCCGAAACTAAGTCTCACCCGACTGCATATATGCTGATATTTTCAGATAGCATGATATCGGATACTGTCTTGACTACACTAGTCCACTATGACTGTCACCATATGAGTGAAACAAACTTGAGTGTGACATTAAGCCAAATCCCCCCCCCACTACACCCTGGGGTATATCCCTGCCCCCCGGAACTGAGCTTCACCCTGGCTGTATCTCCATACCTACCCTTATGAAATGGAAGTATACCCGCAGTAGAATAGAAGTACAGTGGCAGTAGCAGCTGAAAGTATAATGGCAGTATGACAGAAGTATATACTGCCAGCATACTTCCATGAGATTGTTTTTCTCAAGACAATTGGTTGTATGTTAGACTGAATTTGTGAGTTGTAGAAGTGTTGCAGAAGTATGATAGAATTATGGTGGCAGTATGCTGACATTATGTTAATTAAGCTGCTGTAACCCTTCACCGAAGTATGGAGGCAGTGTTATGGCAGAGGGCTGGCAGCATAGACAGACAGAAGTATATGGCCAGTATGGTAGCAGTATGGTAGAAGTATAGTGGAAGTATGACTGCAGTATGCTGACATTATGTTAATTAAGCTGCTGTAACCCTTCACAGAAGTATGGAGGCAGAGGGCTGGCAGCATAGACAGAAGTATATGGCCAGTATGGTAGCAGTATGGTAGAAGTATAGTGGAAGTATGACTGCAGTATGCTGACATTGTGTTAATTAAGCTGCTGTAACCCTTCACAGAAGTATGGAGGCAGTGTAATGGAAGAGGGCTAGCAGCATAGACAGAAGTATATGGCCAGTATGGTAGAAGTAGAGTGGAAGTGTGCCTGCATCATAGTGGCAGTAGACAGGCTGAAGTATAGCAGCAGTATAAGATTGCCCCGTATACCAAGTGTGGCCTAAATAAAAATGGTATTTACAAGCATCCTCCTTCAGGAAAAATTGACACATGCATGTATCATACACACATGAATGGTGGATATTACTACATTATAACATGGAGATGTATTATAACATGGTAGGCCTAAACATGTTTTGGGGTGTAATTAAACTGATTGCCCTGGCTGATACCGCCCCCTATATTCTCACCATGATAAATTTTAGATCAGACATGCCATAATGTTGGCCTCAGTATGTTTGAAAAATATACAGTATTGGAAAAATATGGGGAATGTAATGAAAGAGGAATTCTTCCCATTGGCATCTAATATATTAATGCTACTTACATGCATCAGTTCATGAACAAAGCTGTACAGAGAAAAGAGGCATACTGCATAGATCTGCTCTCCATGTGCGATACACAGCAACTGTGTGCTCACTGGAGGGAAATTCAGTTGACCTATTTTTCAAATTAATGAGGAATTCCTATCCCAGCATTCCTCTCACTGAAGTATAGCAGCAGTATAGTTTCAAGTCAAAAGCCTTTTTTGGTAAGGACAAGTTGTAGAAGTATAACAGCAGTGTACACAGGAAACAGCTGAAGTTGTAGCAGTATAACAGCAGTATACACCTGATGTATTCAAATTTGCTAAAGTATTGGCAGTATACCAGAAGTATAGAATTTATATTTTATGTGATCAAGTTGTAGAAGTATAGCAGCAGTACGCAAAGCAAGAGTGTAAGTGCCAGAAGTATAGTGGCAGTATAAAGAAAAGAGCTGAAATTGCACAGAGTTTCAGAAGTATGACCGCAGTAGAGGGGAGGTCTGTGGAAGTATAGTGGCAGTGTATACTTCCACAGAAGTATATACTGCTCTTCCGTAAGGGTAAGTTTCACCCGACCCCATATGCTGATATTTTCAGATAGCATATCTGATACTGCATTGATTGCACTCATCCACTACACCCTGGGGGTATATCCACCTGTCCCGCCACCCCCGGAACAGAGCTCCACCCTGTATCTCGAAACTGAGCCTCGCCCGATCCCATATGCTGATATTTTCAGATAGCATAGGCCGCTGATAATTAATGTTCCTTTTCCCGTAACCAGCCCTCATCTATATTTTGAGGGCAGATAATTAAAATCCACGAGGGATTTACATTTTCATGAGTAAAACTTGCTCAGTTTCTTCATATTTACATGTATACACAAATGGTTTGCAAGTTAATAATTAATAATTATCGCGCTCAGCATGTATATTTTTACCAGCAAGGTTACGAGAAACAAACAATTAATTAACAGTGGTCATATGATATCTGATACTGCATTGATTTCCCTTATCCACTACACCCTGACTGGGTCCAAAAATTCGTAGACTGGGAACTTTTTCTGCTGATTCTCAGACAGGTCATCATTTTATTTTGGAATGTCAGAGTTGTCTCCCCTGTCTCCACTCTTAGGTGAACAAACGTAAAATGCCCTCCAATCAAGTATTTGGCATCAGATAACAATTAATCACTTCCGGGTCAGTGCCCACGACCTACATTGTTTAGAAATTTGAGAGCAGATCTTTATGGATTTTATGAGCTGCGATTTTTCAGCATTTCTGTTACATCTGATATTTCAACTTGCAGATGAGTCTTCAAACTGTACTTCATGGTGTTGATTTGGGCCACTTTGGAAAAAGCATGGTGGATGAAGACATGATCAGTGAAGGGTGAGAAGGCTCCCTGCTTACAAATTGAATGACATTCTGCAGCACCAATCAGCTGTCTGTGGCGGTAATTTGAAATTTCCATGGTCCACATCTGTCAAGACTTCCACTGGTAATGTCCCACAAGGTAAATATTGACAAGCCAGGTGGAGTTATGCATTGTGAATTTTCTGGATTTTTGCAGATTTTTAACGCTAATACATAACAAGTAATGGAATTAATAGTAGGCTGATGCCATTTTGCTCTCCGGCAGTTGGCGATGTGAACATGTATCACAGGAGCCGCGAAGCACATTTGAAAGTGGAGGGGCTGAACTCTATACCGGCCTTGTTAAATGTTGGACTGGGCTATCTAAGATAGGACTTATAACATTGATCTATAACAAGTTGTTGGGGGGGGGGAGGCTCCGCGGTCCCTGTATCACACATTGTGAAGGCAAATATTCCATGCCCCAATCCATAGAGGAATGCAGTTGTCGCCTGTATTCTAGGATTGACCCGAGTATATGGTGGGGGTTTCCCTTGTTCAAGAATGTCGAGGATTAGTTATCTTCTCAGAAATCATTTTGACAATCGATGCAGACAGTAGTTTTCTCATGGCATTTTCATAAGAACTTGGTGTCTGGACCAAATCACCTTAACTCTTCCATCCACCGCGAAAGGAAAACCTGACCTTCGAATAAATATATGTATTTACCTACTACCTACCTAACTTGCTGGGGTAGGGTTGTGCGACTAAGATTCTAGATTCTTTAGAAATTTGTTACACACTGTCATCACCATGTGAAGATGCTTAAGTGCATATCTCTTGAGTTAGATTGAACTTCAGTTACTATTAGACTGGTTGATTGCAAATTTTGAAATAGAATCATCTTACACTCTTTTTCAGGCTGGAACCAGTGCAGTTCACTACCTAGAGGCAGGAGGTCACAGCCATGTCCTTTGCCTGGGAACGAGTAATGCAGTATCCTAATATTTCATCATCGTCGACAGCGTTGCGATACCTTGCAGGAACGACACAACTTTTGCAGTTGATAGGCTTTTCGAGCTGCATAATAAATTCAATCTGGAATAACCTCATTCTTTTTACTCCTGTAGACTATGACTCTGAGACTCTGAGAAAGAGAGACTGCCAATCAGATTTAGAGAGTTGATCACCAAAATCTGCGTTGTCTCATGTCAAAGCTCTTGTGTTCGGTGAATTCTGATTGTGTCCGGTTTTGTCTGGATCACCATCAGTCTGTGACCATTTGGACTGAAAATATTCCACTCATACATTCACTTAGTAGCAGTTGTTTTTACCAACATATTTCAAGAATGAGAAGGCTTAGGCTTTCTTGGGGTGTTGTCCTCCTATCAACAGGGGATACGTTGGTCTGATTTCGCAATACCACCATATCTCAAGAATGATTATGCCTAGTTCACACATGCATGTGATCGAATGAAAGAAATCTTATCAAAAATCTGTGTGATCGACCGATTTTTGGGTTCAATCCTGAGCAACCTTGTCTCGCATATATGCAAATGGACAAGAAGTCCAAAATCAGTGACATTGACATTTAACCCATTCTGGATCAGAACTGGCCCATTTGTCACCCATTATTGTTTTACCACCATATCACAGGAATAATAAGCAATGATGAAATGCATTCTGGTCATGGGTTACATTAAATGTTTGTTTGTTTCTCATGACCTTGCTTGTAAAAAGAGACGTACTGAGTGCGACAATTATTAATTATGGATCCTCCAAACCAAATGCTTGTAAATATGAAGAAAAGGAGATCTTTTGAAAATTTTAAGTCCCATATGAACTCTAATCATTTGCCCTTACATATAGATGTGGGAGGGTCATGAAAAACTAAGTAACAGTGAACTTAATGAATTTTATTGTGAAAATATATTCATGAACACTTCCCATATTGTTGCATTAAAAAAGCAGTAAAGCATACTCTTGCATTATTTTTTATTCTTGTTTGTCATACAAATGGAGGGATGCTTATTTTAAAATGTAACTTTGGTACTTCTGCAAGTTTGTCATATCTAACTTAAAACTTTATAAAATTTATACCCTGCTTCTTGCTTAACATGTCTTAATGATACATTGTCAGAAATCTGTTTAGTTCCTTGCATTACTACAATTATGTCCTGCAGATGTCAAGGGGTCAGACTTCAATCTCGCTCTTGTTTTTATTCGTCTGTGGCTGAATGCAAGTGAACTTTATTTTGGTATGTTCTTTAAATCATTATCTTGAATATGACCTACACTTACACAAGTACCACAGTTACAGTTCCACAGCAATTCATCTCTGGGGGAGTTGAAAACCAATCATAGAAGGATTACTGTGTTGCTGTTGCAAATTTTAACAGGCAATTTTTGTGAAATGTCTTAAAAGTAGAATGGTACGATAAGGCGGCATAAGTATTCATGGTGCAGTTGAAATCAAGAAATTAAAATTTCCTAAAAATGATTGTTTTAATCTAATGACGAGAAAATATATGTATACAATATTATGTGAAAGTTCTAGCTTGATTGTATAAGATTATAGTTCTCACATGAAAGTTCAACTGCACCATGTAAATAGGCCAAAATGCCACCTTATCATATGCCATCTCCTTTTTGAATACCAACGCTTACAAAGTGTTGAATCCCAACACTTGCAAAGTGCTGAAAGTCAACATTTACCAAATGTTAAAATATGGACACAAATCCAACACTTACAAGTGTTAGAATTCAACATTTATAAAGGTTAGAAACGAGATACAACATTATTAAAGTGTTAAATATTGACACAAATCCAACACTTGCAAGTGTTAGAATTCAACATTTATAAAGGTTAGAAACGAGATAACACTTTTAAAATGTTGAAATCCAACACTTTACAAAGTGTTGAAACCAGCAACACTTTCGAAAGTGTTAAATTAACATTTACAAATGTTTTCCCTCCTCCACACTTATCAAAGTGTTATTTACAACATTATAAATGTTGTATACAACACTTTAGTTTTAAGAGTGTGACTGTAAGCTACTCTTGCTTTTATTATCTCCAGGAGGGAGCTAGCTATTAGCATGTCCATCTGTTCATTTGCTCGTCCGTAATCATTTCTCGTCGAACAGTTTATTCATGACTTATGCAAAACTTGTTGCACATGCATTTTCGTCACCATATGAAGACGTGTCCGTGACATTTTCATACTCATTTCTCCTGCAGTTATGTCCCTTTGTCACTGTGGTTTAAAATATGATGCCTAAATTGTAGTACATCCTTGTCAGTGCAACCATTCCAGCAACTCATCCAAAGATTTCCGTTGAAATTGGTACATATTGTCACCAGATGTGGCTGTGCCAGTTTCATACTCCTCATATTCTTTCCAGAGTTATGGCCCTTCGTGATTTAAAGCATGATAGCCTAATACATCCTTGTCAACGAGCTCTTCCAACAGTTTATGCACAATTCCTGGGAAACTTGTCACGCAATATCATCCCCATTATATGAAGATGCTCTTGTGCCTTAGAACTCGTGGGGTTTCCAGGTTTATAAATGAATAGGACCCCACCATGGTTTCTCCACCATGGAAATAACACCCACATTCTGTGATATGACTGAAATATTAAGCAACCTGAACAAGGCAATCTTTGCTTGAAGGTTGATGTTTTATGTTTATATGATAATAGTCCTCGCGAAGCTATAATTATCCCCGACGGATAGGATTCACATGATGCAGACACTTGACTTTCTGACAGCAGCGGATAAGATAAGATAAGATGGTTTATTGCTCGTTTCTGCCCGAAGGCTAAAGGCACCACATAAAAGCGTACATACAGGACACGCGGATGTGATGTATGATATAATATGTACACGCCCACTCCGCAAGCATGGTTGTAGTTGTTGTACATCTTTTCATACGTGGATATGACTGACAAGCTCGTTTAACGTTGAGATAAGCAAATTTGGACTTCGAACAATCCTTTGATTATATGCGAAGAAGTGGTTAGGGGTAGCTTTTGCACCAAAGAATAAGCAGATAGAAGTTTTGAAGCACCTATATGAAGAGAAAGACTTCACGACTCTGCATTTTGCCGGAAAATATCGAACCATGGAGAGGGAATGGCCCTCAACTAGCCTTGTATTGCCTCTGAATAATGACAAAATATTCAGCTAACCAGAAAAGGGTGGTTGTATCACCATGCACACAGAAGAAGTTAGACAGCTAAAGCTCATGGGGACTGGATCGGCAGCGGAGCCACAATGTACCTCCCTGGGACAGGAGTAAATTCCTGTTGCTAAACTTCCACGATCTTACTAGAGCGAGACGGGTCAGATATCCCTGTCAGCAGATTCCCATAATTATAGGACTTGGGTATCATTGTTAAATAAAGTACAAAATTTGCCCACTGCAACTACCTCTTTGTTTGCCAGACAGGAAAGAAGACAAAGATAGTAATAGTTATGGGGATATTGGATGACATCGCAACCGGCAAATCTACCGATGTTGAGGTCAACTTATCAGTAGAGTCGCACATGGAGACAGCAATGATGACCTAGCAGGGACTTGCAGACTTAGATCCATACACAGCGGGACTGCATCCTATTGTGCCAGTTTCTGCAGGTCAATTGTCTGCAACCGAGTCTTATTGTGTTAACCATTTTCTGCACTTGACATTTCAGGGTCCGGTCAGTTACTTCCTTTGAGGGTAGCTGTGAAGATGAGGATGTTAGCGAATTCTGTAAAAATGACCGTGCCTGAACTACTTCAGTCAACGGGTTTGGCAGACTACAGCATAGCTGGTGTTGTGGCAAATTATGGTTACCATGCAGGCACCAGTGCCAAGATACCCAGATCAGACTTCAATTTATCGGTCCATATTCTGATATGGCTTATTTTGCTAGACATTTGGGTCAATCATATTATCAAGTTCATCCCTCTCAGCTGTTCTGCCTAGGTCTACAGCTCCTGTAAGGTTATGTCCTACTTTTTGAGATGTATGTTATGTACAGTCTCAATATGTGGGTTTGCCTCAAATGGTCCATGGTAATTTGGTTTCGGGTTCGGTCTTAAATCTGACACTTGATGTCGGGTTGACCTTCACCTTTAGCACCAGATTTCCAGTTTTGGCCCCTGGCAGCTGAGTCGGACCCACGATTGCAGGTAGCTAGGCCCAATTGTGACCTCATGTCCCATGCATGCAATTTAAGTCACAGGTTTCTGGTATGTGACCTGTCCTGGAATGCTTGGGCAAGCCCCTGTTAATTTGAGTTCTGGATAATACTTGGTTTGTCAGCTATTTCCATTTCGAAGGTGCACCGGTGATGACCTGGTTCAAGCTGATATACTTCACAGATTAAATCAGGTGGAAGCCAAGTTGACCTATTAGAGATAGTTAATGTTGGGGTCAGGTCATGCAAGGTCAACCTCAGCCTACTGTTGTTGTACCTCCATCCGAACCCTTCAGTTGTTTTGGACTTGACAACTGAACTTCCTATCTCCACGCTTCATGGCATCTTTTGGTACTCAAACCGACCTAGGTCAGGATGAAATTATCCGGATATTTTGGCCCGTCTGTATAGGCTCTTTCCAAATATGAAGCATCTTCCAACACCACCCATGAAACATTAGATGAACCGGGCATGTCCCTCTGTTTGACAACTGCACAATTTCATCTCTTTTTCATTGTCTATGTTTATACATGGCCAGTCAGAGATGTTGGAGTCCGTGTTCGCGAGACACAGGAGGAAGGGCAAATGTAGACGTGCCAGGACTTTAGTTTGTCCGGTTGCCCCATACCACGCCATTTTCTGTGGAAAAGCCGCCTGGTATAAGCATACAAGAAGAACTTTATTTTCTAACAGACTATAGAAACGTTGCCAACGATAATGCAGTCCAGTTAGCTTTGTCAGAATACAATATGGTGATGATCATAGTTCACTGATGAAAGTTGGCCTATTTTCCAGCTATGGTGGACTACACTCCTGATGCAGTTATAAGAACCATGAAGGAGCAATCATCATCTTCTTCTCTGTTGTTCAGTGGGTTCTTGCCATCCCTTGCTGATTAGATGGTTAAGGCTAAATCTCAAAGCCAGATAATATGCGGTAGTTCTGGTTCAATTAAGAAACCCAGAAAGGTTTCTTCTTCCAGTCTGCCTCGTAAGGAACCCAAGTTGTAGTCGACCTTTGCTTCGGGCCTGACCTCCAAGACAATGGGAAATCCAGCACCACGGAAGAGATGCCAGAATCAGCAAATCTGGTTTTGTTTCTGGTAAGCAACAGTGATGACACAATGCTTTGAGCCATGTTGTGAATCTCATGACAGCGATCACAAAGTGCCTGACTTTCCGGTTCTGCCCAACAGTAGTTTTGGCGGAACTGGCAGTACCTTGGGCTGGATCCATGGGTAGTTTGTGTTCCACGATACAGTTACCCCTTGGAATTTGCCCCGGATCCACCCTTAACTGTTGCTCCAATACCCTCCCATATCCCCATATGGAGGCAGCATTTCCTGGAATTACAGACGTCTGTAGACACATGGTGATCACCATACACAGACTGATCAAAGACTTCATTGAGTGGCCTCCGCATTTCCATATGGAGACTTTGAGTCAATCAATACTGCTCTGGTCAAGGGAGAGTGGATGACCTCATCTCAGGAAGTCACCCGATGTCAGGATGTTGCAGTTATGAACCTTAATGATGCATCTAATTCATCATTTGGTTGACAGGCATTTAAATCCCATGATTCCTGTCACAGAGGAAGTCAAACATCAGCTTCACTTCTGGTTAGATCCCATCGACGTGATGCTTAGAATGACCTTCCAGCCATTCTATCCAACGCGTCAAATGTTTAAGGATGCATCAATGAAAAACTGGAGCCCATCTTGATTCCAAGTCGATATCTGGCTTTTGATATCTCACCGTCTTGAGACCTCTTCTATATCAATGTCTTGGAATTCATGGCTATCAATCGTGCCATTCAAACATGGATCTGGGAGATCCGAGGTCAGTCATTTGGTCGCTACTGACAACAGGATTGGTGCTGGCCTACATAAACAAGCTGCAGGCAGGACTGTCAAATCTACTATTAGAACAGACTGATATCCTAGCTACTGGACCTGTGTTGGCAGAAAAACATGATCGTTCATGCTCAGAAATAAATCATATTCCGGGCAAGCGGAATGTACTAGCCGATGCCTTGTGATGAAGAAATCAGGTGGGTCTGACGGAGTGTCAAATACACCCGGGCAGTCTACTGCAAATTTCCCAGATTTTGAAACACCGCACATAGACTTGCCGACTTGGCTGAACAGCCAGCTGCCACTGAATGTACATGTCTCCGGTCCCTGATGCATTCGCTGCGGATGCTCTATGCTAGGATTGGTCAGGAATGGTTGCCTATGCCATCCCCCCCCCCCAGCCATCCTGCCCCTTAACTCTTCAAAAGATCATGACACACCTGTGCTTCCTGTATCTAGTGGTTCCTTGGTGGCCCTCGCACCCCTAGTTCCCAGACTTGCTCTAACTTTTAGTACCCAAGGCAGGTTTTGCTTTGGACGAATCTTCTTGGGCTGCTTCGATGTTATTTCATTTTCAACCCAAACTGTTTAATGTCATGTATGCAGGTGCTCAGGGATTAATTCGCTCAGGCAGGCTATTCTAGTGCAGCAGCTCAGAAGAGGGTCTCTTCCACACGAGACTCCACTTCAGACTACTACCAGTCTAAGTGGCTTATCTTTGAGCAGTGGTGTGTCACTCGATGCATTGATACAAGTCGACCTGATGTATTCAACAAATAGCTGATTTCCTCCTATATTTGTTCGCGGGCAGGAGTCTGGCCCCTTCAACTGTCGATGGATACCATTCGGCTATCTCTAAGATCATCAACCTTTCAAACAGTCTTAATCCGATATGGTTCATACTCCATGTAAGAATCACGAGACAATGCATACAATAGCCCATCTTCACCACATCAAGGTTTCTATTTGTGAGCCAAAGGCGAATCCTTGACCAACTTGCCTAGCAAACCGCGTTCCGCCTACACTCCAGTTACGTGACCTAGAAAAACTGCGCTGATGGTAAAATACGTTTGGGTTTTACTTTCGCTGCTCAACTATTCGCTGATACCGAATGTAAAATATTTAATCCAAGCACGCATAACAATAAAATATTAATGGATAGACATTTTATTGAAATCCGTGCGTTTCAACCCAATTCAATTCCTTCGGTGGGATGGTCAGGTCGGATACACTGACATCGCAGCCGGCCTTTAAAGCTTCGGTGTTTTCTACATTTGCCTGGCTTGTTGGATTTTGATGGTAGATGAATGGAGATGAATGGGTTTATTTTCTTTTCAAATAGATTTTGTTTTAAACTATGTTTCCTTATATTTATTAATGTTCATGGTTGTTGAAAAGGTGCATGTTCTTCTGCCACTGGGTATCGCACAAGCTATGGTGTTTTCGAATCTGTTGTCACGGTCGCCATGGTCGCGATGCTTAAGTGATCTGATTGGTCAATATGTGCAGGATGCCGCTGTGTGTCGTTGATCGCGATACATTGCCCAAGCGTACCAGGGGCTATATCTAGGATAGAGATACCCCTGGTTTTAGCAAGGATGAAAATTGCCAAGTCTGGGGACAACAATAGTCTAGACTACAGCCTTTTAAGCTGCACAAAGACTCGGACAATAGCTTCCTACATGAAGTATTCACCTCCGATACAAATCTTACCTCAATGGTCAAATCCAATAGGATTTCAGCAGTTCCTAAGTTGTTGAAATGAGGTTTGCCTTTGATTCTTCAGTGGCTCTGCGAGCCTCTGTTTGAAGCCCTAGCTTCAGACGACATGCAGTTTTGACCTCCGTCGATCAGACGGAGGTCTAGGAGCGCAACGTGAAATCTCCCGCCAAATAATTGTCATATGGGGAACCCACGACTCGTGTGATTTCCAATAGGGATTGCCATGGTTCCCGACGAAATTTTGAAAAGCTTCTGGACACAAATGAATGCTTATGTCACAAAAGGTGTGTATCCTTTGCAGCGCTTCCACCGGGTCTCTTTATTCGAGGGTACTAAATTCGCGCGTGTACTTATAGCTTCGCGCTGGTACAGATGGCCGGTATGCGACGAAGACAAAACTGCGCTTTCATAAAAAGTAAATTTTCACGAAAGAAAAACTCGCATTCCAGATAGTATAATTGGAAACTTCCTCGAGAATCTCTGAATCGGCAAAAAGATAAAGGACGAGTGTCATTCACCAGGATGCGAGTCGGAAGTGAGAAGTCAAATTCAAAGTCAGAGGTCAAAAACGTAAAACTCCGAAGAACTCTCTCGGCTTTTTCTTTTCTTTTTTTTTTAGTTGGTGGGGGGTGAGGGTTGGGGAGATAG
Organism: Hanleya hanleyi; assembly: GCA_036873755.1. Taxonomy (NCBI): domain Eukaryota; kingdom Metazoa; phylum Mollusca; class Polyplacophora; order Lepidopleurida; family Hanleyidae; genus Hanleya; species Hanleya hanleyi. The sequence continues at coordinate 18,640 of JAVTVY010028058.1, read as the reverse complement.
CGACTGAAAAAATATATCTTCCCATGCTTCAATCGTTATCTGTGAATCCGATCAACAACCTAGCCGGATAATCTGTCAAAAATTATCCGTCGTCTGGGTAAGGTTGAAGGGTCATCGGAAGCTCGAACTGTGATACAGGCAAAAACTGTTGTTGTTGTAGTCTGGAAAAATAACTCTGCCTCACGAGGCGCTCTCTCGGCTTTTTCTTTTCCTTTTGTTTGAAGATGGGGGGGGGAGATAGCGACTGGAAATATATATCTTCCCATGATACTTCAATCGTGCGCTCATGAATTCCACGGAAAAGCGGACATTGCTAAACAGCCCTTTTTCGCATAAAATTCACTCCACATTCTGTCGTAGACCCTATATTAGCATGCTGTTTGTTCTATTCGCTTCCTATGATCCCCGGGAACAAGCCAATAATAGAGAAGATGTGTTTTAATAGCGAAATATTTTTTCCGCAATTTTTTAACATGAAGAACTCGGGAAATTCTAAATTGTCAAAGAAGAAAAATTGCACTTTACTGAAAACTATACTATTTTGAAACATCTGCAGAAAAGATATGCATGTGGCGGGAGCTGTATACATGTACCTTAGTAAAAAAAAGAGGTCAGAGCTTTAATTTTCTAAGTAGAAGAGATAAATTCACTCTAGGAATATTTTTTTGAAGAAAATGTGTAATTAATAAAGCACTTTTACCGATAAGATTTAAAAAGCGCACTCGTGATTCCAGCACGATTTTTTGTCGATTCCGTCACGGACTAGATTTAACCCCTGGGATGATCCAGTCGCGTTTTTCTCGCGATGAAAAAAATCTTATCATCCTTGGGTACTGTATGTTAGTAAGAGATGTCATATAAGAATAGTCAGGTTGAAACAGAGCAGCAAAAAAATAGACAAGCAACACTAGTCAAGAGTCATGTCCGTTTCAGGTGATTCCGTCACGAAGCATGATTTACTGAAAATGCTGGATCATCTGTAGATTTTTCATGGATCCGTAAACAGATGTCATATAGAATAGCAAACTAAACTTGAAACTACATGGGTATGACCACGGAACTTCCGAGTACATGACTTTGAATAAAGAAAAAGTCTTCCCAACGGTGATTCCGTCACGGTGGAATTCATGATCTGTGAATCCGATCAACAACCTAGCCGGACAATCTGTCAAAAATTATCCGTCGTCTGGGTAAGGTTGAAGGGTAATCGGAAGCTCGGACTGTGATACAGGCAAAACCTGTTGTTGTTGTAGTCTAGAAAAATAACTGGCATGCACTCTATGGAGAAGGGCCTCGTGAGGCACAAAGTGCAATTTTTTGTTGTTGTTTATCTGCAAATCCGCTCAACTCGATGGGTATCTTTCACTTGTTCTCACAGTTGCCTGGCCTGTGTGATATTGGGTGGTCGAAGTCTACGTATAGTTTTTTTTCAATAAATTATGGAAATTAATATAAACATATATACAGATATTTTTTTAAATAGATTTTTTTATAAGTGTATTTCTCTTTCATCTTTGGCTCAATTAAAGTCATTCTCTAAAATGTGAAGCCGAGTTAATACAGTTTTTAATTATCTACCAAACCCTGTCCTCTATGACATAGAATAAAGGAGAAGTTGGGAATAGAACCGCTCAACACAGTCATTTCTAAACATTAAGTTGTACATAAGTATTTTTACTTACTCTGTACAAGCTGAGGGCATTTTTCTGGCTTTTGAAAATTTTGAGATTTTTGCGAGTCTGTCCATATTTAACTAAGCGACGTCCAAGCGAGCGTTATATTCATATCAAGTATGGTGCGGCTTGTGTTCAATGAGGCTTGGAATGTTTATACAATTAATTTTCTTCTCACTGTTACACAATAAATATTTGCTGCGTGGAATCCAGTCATTTGTTCCATAGGGGCAATATTCTCATCAGCCATCACCATTCAATGTGAATGTGATACATGTACAAGTCCATGGTCATTGATACAGTAAGGTGAAGGCGAAGGTGACCTGTAACACCAGTATACAAAATTATACCGAGCGCATTGAATCCTCATCATATGATATTGAGACAGATCAGAACGAAGTGTCGGTAAAATCAGGTGTGTTTTGAAGAGCATTCTCTCATCAATGATGATGCTATACTGCACACATACAAAATATGAAGTGTTGCTGTGTTGGGTCTATAGCACAAAATCACAAGCAAGTTGGTACAACTAGGCACACAGGGTCTCATTTCTGTCGCTAATGTGTTGATTTGGGTGAGGCGATCCTCTCATGGGGAGGTGTGGGTGGGATGGGGCCTACTGTCTCAAGCACTTTTCCAGGTTTTCCATCAACATACTCTATTCCATACCCCAATATTTCAAGCACGTCAAATCAAACAAAAATTATTTGCTGGGAATGTGACTTTCACATCCCTGTCTGGACATGCTAGTGAGGAACCCTCAATCCCAGATTAATTACCATTGATGAAGCTAACGTCCAACAAATGCAAAATTGAGCTTGGCATCCGGCCGTATGTTATTCAGTGATGTATTACGCTACGGACCCTGTTGCCTCGACGGAGGTCTTTGCGCTCATCCAGCGCTTGTTATCATACAGAACTGCACTTTTGTTGGCCCTGACATCTGCTGCTCATTTTGCAGTGGATGGCCAACTTTTGACAGAGCCAGAGAAGTGGAAATGCAGTGGTACCACTGCAATAGTGAACCACTGCCAGTGGGTGTGCAGTGGAAATTCAGTTTTCTTGCAGTTATTTGCAGTGGTACCACTGCAATAGTCAACCACTGCCAGTGGGTGTGCAGTGGAAATTCAGTTTTTAGCAGTTATTTGCAGTGGTACCACTGCAGAAGTCAACCACTGCCAGTGGGTGTGCAGTGGAAATATGCAGTGCACCACTGCAAATGCAGTTCCACTGCTGGATTATAAGGGCTGAGAAGCCAGTCCGAGGTCTTACATCAAGACTCTGGCATTGAGAGTACATGTATGCTGCAAAATGTTAATACTAAAAGCTCAGTAGAGAAAATTTGTAATCCTTTCTTTTCGCAGACACACGATGCGCTTTTTCCCCTGTCCTTGACGACTCGGTGTTTTGGCCTGGCCCTCCCACCAACCTAACTGTCAAAGAGTGGATACGTAGTGCAGGTGTATCTTTAACAGACCCTAATCTGACAATCAGCTGGAGTCCGCCCCAAGATGGTGAGTGCTGGTATAGTCATCGCTGCATCACTGGTCAATCATTGGACTTTTCTGGATATAAATTCCGAACAATAGATTCACTCTGTGCACTGATTGGCCGTATAGCTAGCTTCTCGTGTAAATGTCTGGCTAAATGGCAAGGCTGTGGTGTAAGACCTCCCATTGAAATGGTAATATCCTGGATAAAAGACTGACAATACAACTTGCAGCAGATTCTTTGTCAATTATATTTCGTGAGTCTTACACCAAATCGTTGCCGGCTAAATATTACATTTTGATTTTGGACTATGCTTCAGTATAAAGTGATATATTGAACTTAGAGATATAACTGGCATAATTTTAGTAAATAGGCATCAACTTAAAGATGAAATGCAAAGGTTTCTATATTCTATTCTTATATTTTATATTGGTTGAATTATGATAAAAATATCGGTGAATCTACTTTGCTTGTTTTTAATTTGACAAATTTTGTCTCGTAGAACCATTTGGAAAGTTAATAGCTTAATTATGATTCATGCAATAAGGATTTCATTTCTGAAATCAGCCGGGCTTGAGATACCGGTACCAACCGTGGAGCACTTTTCAAGAGCTACCAGGAGACAAAATACTTCAAATAAAACCAAACAAAGTAGATAGGCTGATATTTCCATCATTAATTAACACTTAAAGTATATAAAAATGAAAATATGAACACTTTTCACATTTAACCGTACTATATTGTAATATATGTGTTTGAGTGTGAACTTTAATTGGTTTTATATACATGTAGGTAGTGTCGTACTTGTCACTGGATTTCAGTTGACTGTGATAACAATGGATGGAATGCAGTTTAATAGTCAAACCTGTCACAGTTTCCGTCTACCACATGTGATCTGGTCCCCAGCAGATCTCACTGTGAGTGATATTGTTATTTACGTTATTGTTTAATGAGAGGTTTATTCCACTTCTTTAAGAGACATGTGATTCGTATTTGATGAGTATGACCACATTCCTAGTCGCACTTCTAAAATTGACCAGTCGAATGGAAATTGCACTCCTCAACAACAACTTTTCAACTGACTAAAAGCCTTCAGGGGTGTGATTTAACCACCCAGAATCATATAGGAAAGGGCACCTGCTGTTTTTAAAAACAAAACTCTGAGAAATAATTCATAGTTATGGTAATCCCTCTAATAATTCAATCACAGGAAGCGAAACTTCACAAAATATAATTCGGGGGGGGGGGATCGAATTTATTAGAACAGGACATTCACAAAATGATTCAAGATCATAACCCACTGTTTGACTTTAGAGGGTGATCAAATTTATTAAAACCAATGTTTGAAATTTGTCTCCAAAATTACTGTATTATAATATACCATATTAGGGAATACTGTATTATAATACAGATCACCATGGATTAGGATGAGTCAGCTGTTTGGTTAAACATGAAAACTTGCTCTATCCAATCATATTACATAGTAACCAGTAAATTATTTATATTCTAGTATACTAAATATACTATACTAAATTTTCATGAAAAAGATATTGCCTATATTTGCCATGCCTAAATTAATGTTGCAATTGTTTCCTTTATTGTTCATGCACCTTGGACACCTTGTGCTTATCACTATTCGTACGGTTTACGTGGTCTAATATTTTTACAGGCCAAATTCCAGTTTATAATCCCAGTGAGGTCAAGTACATCATATTATGTCCAGGTCTATAGTCTTCCGAAACCTTCACCCAAGTACGATGACGGCAAGTTTGTGCACCAATCAGTAAAGACATCTGGCGGATATCGTAAGTTGCTATATTATACCTGAGACATCGATAGGGGAGATATTGGGATGGGGGTAAAGTGGGACGTCACATTAAATCATCTACCAATCAATCACGGACAGGTGTATGTGCATGTGTTACCCACTTCCTCCCTGACAATATTGTGAGAGGACAGGTGTTTAGACCATGCAGATACATGTGTTTGTGCATTTGTTTTCATGTTTTAGAGTAAAAATAAGCTTTTTTTTTAAGCCACACTGATTCACCTCTGAGTAGTAACATCAAGTGTTCAAATACTTGCAATTAAACATGACACACATGCCGTGGACTTTACAACAGTGTCCACCCCGTAGAAAGCATGTGGTAGAATTTTCAAATTATACCCTTGGGAAGAGTTGAGATCAATGATGTCTAGCTCTGTAATATCACTTGTCTTTATTGCACCGTGTATTAGTGTCCTGTCTGTGTCTTGTGTGCTGTCCTCAGTTTTTAATAGGGAGGATGGAGGGTGTCTGGTTCCATGAGTCTTCAAAGATTTCTTCTTTGAAGTAGCATGAACACAACTTGGCTGGGTGGTGCTTAGTTGGTTTGGTCGCGATTACGATATGACTGAAATAATGTGAAAAGCGATGTTAAATCCTATTCACTCACTCACTGAGGGCAATAACCTTTTCAATAAACAATTTTGTTAGTTGTCATTTTTGTGTCAGGTCACAGTCACATATATGGCAAGCTATTTTGGTATTTATTTATATAGTTTTGATATCAAAAATACTTTATAATACTCTATACTTTATATCAATTTTTGGGGTTTTTTACACCTCGGCCAACTTTGGCCTAGGGGTATTGTCATCATGTACGGCTGTCCGTACGTACGTCCGTACCGCGATATCTACAGAACCGTTTCATGCATGGCAACCAAACTTGTTACATCTATTTATCTTCACGTAAATCAGAAGCCTATCGAAAATGAGTCATCTCGGACAATATTTTGCAGAGTTATGCCCCTTTTCAGTCTCTGCGAGGAAGGGCGAGCGATCGCTCGCGCTCGCGCCCACACACGCCCAAAGACCTCCAGGCGACCGATTTATCACTCGCCCATAATTGTAACGAAATCCAGCTAAATGGTATCATAAAACAATAGAATCGCCTCCCGTAAAACTTTAATTTTCAACGAGTACCTCCGAAGAAAACTCAAACAGAAAGCGGAAATAAACTTGACTAACTTTTGACATGCGCATAACGCGAACGTCCTGACCAAACACCTTTTGCAAAGTGATGCGTGATTGGCTTATTAAGACACAACGAGCACGATCATTGGTTCATCATCTGTTACAGGGAAAGCAGCGAGCACGTGTTTCTCTGGGCGGGCAATTTGTAGCAACGAGAGCTGCTGGAGATCGGCGTACGTGACATGCAGGTTCCGTCTCTTGCTCGAGCGATAATCCTATTGAACATTTCTTGTATCGTCTCTTTAGCGATGGCAGGCATTCCGAAAGGAAATAAAGTGGAGTTGAAAACTTTCAACAACTGGGGAACAGCCGTTCAACAACACATCGGTTTTACAACCGAGTAGAGGGATGGTCGGCAGTACGTCACATTCGTCTTGGTGCAAGCTGTCTGCACGGTATAAAGACAAGATCTCCGGACATCCTAATCTCCGCGGGGCGGCCAAAAAAGCATTTGACAGCTATGTAGAGGGTACCAATTCCGTAACGAAGAGTAATATCTTGAGGCACCTTGAAGGGAAGGTCCATGGAATATCCATTCTTGTTCATTCTGGGTCCGAGAAAGATGAACCCGGTAAATAGATTTGAATTGAATTGTATATTCTAAAATAAACAATGCCATCATTGCGAAGCAGACGAAAAATAGTATATACCAAGTTGAAAATATTTAGAATAATTTACATACATGTACATTAGAAATTAATTAAAAAACTGAAAATTACATAAAACTGATAAATATATTCCATTTAAATTATACTAGTAATAGTTGAACAGAAAATTTGAAAAAAAAAGTTCGTCCCAGCAGAGCGATAGCTCTCCCAGTAGTGTTTTGGGCGAGCAATTGACAAGGAGAGCGACAGCTCCCCCAAAGCATTTCAGGAGAGTGATTTACAACTCGCCCTTAATCTGCTCATCGAAAAGACTGCCTTTTTACAAATAAAAATCCATTTATGATTTGTTATTGTGATAATTTCAGAACTGTTACATATACAACATCCTAACGTGATACAGTTGTTTCTCTTGACCTGAACTAGATGCCTATCGAAAATGAGTTGTGTCAGAAAGTATTTTGCAGAGTTGTGCCCCTTGTCTAATAAAATCCGTTACCGCGATATCTACAGAACCGTTTCATGCATGGCAACCAAACTTGTTACATCTATTTATCTTCACGTAAATCAGAAGCCTATCGAAAATGAGTCATCTCGGACAATATTTTACAGAGTTATGCCCCTTTTTACAAATATAAATCCATTTATGATTTATTGTGATAATTTCAGAACCGTTCCATATACAACATCCTAACGTGATACAGTTGTTTCTCTTGACCTGAACTAGATGCCTATCGAAAATGAGTCGTGTCAGAAAGTATTTTGCAGAGTTATGCCCCTTGTCTAATAAAATCCACTAATTCCTATGTTAAGTTTGCATATAATTTCTATATCATGTTTGTATACTATCACATTTATTTATTGATTGGATGACTGATTTATTGATTTATTCTCTTACACAATGCGAAGAATGCCTGCAAATCTGTTTTGAAAATGACATACATGTGCCATTTAGTATACATGAACTGTATTTATCTAGCCATGTGTACTGTTGTTTTAGTGAGACATCGATACAGCTCTTTCAATTTATTCCAGAAACAAATTAATTTAAGGGGAGGAAAACTTTTAGTACACTTACAATACCAGGGGTAAATATTTCTTCCCACAAGCCAATCAATTGGTAGAGACACCCTTACATTATAATAGCTGGGGTTCAGAGCCGAGGGGTTTCGATAGCGCAGCTTCATGTTTTGTTTTTGTAACTGAGTACTTGATATCAAAATAAACATTTATTTTTGTTACCAAAAAGGCCTCGTGGGACTTCCTGGGATTGACCTGGGATGTCGTTGTGCACACCGCAGGTCATGATAAGAATAAGCCTCAGTTCCTCAGAGAGCTTGTCGAAAGAGGCGACTAAATGAGGCACTCGTGGGGTTCTCGGGTGTGAAAAGGAATAGGACCCCACTTGTGTGGTTCCCGGGTGTGAAAAGGAATAGGACTCAATGTCGTGATATGACTGAAATATAGTTGAAAGAGGAGTTAAATCAATCATGTTCACTCACTCACTCACTCACTCACTCACTGTTACAATCAAAAATTGAATGTTTGATATAAAAAAAAAGAATCTTTGAAATCTATGATTTTTTATATAAAAAATGAACATAATTTTTTATATGAAAAGAAAGATATAATATCAAAAATAGTATTTTTGATCTCAACAATTATGTGATTAAATACCAAAATGGCGTACATTTATTTTTGATATGAAAAAGAATTTTTGATATAAAAAATAACTGAATAAATACTGAGATATTTTTTATATCAAAATTTCAATTTTTGATATTAAAAATTGAATTGTTGATATGAAAAAAATGCTCATTTCTGATATCAAAAATTAAATTTTTGTTATAAAAAAAAAATTCTGATATTAGCAATTATGCCATTAAATACCAAAAACAGCACATATTTATTTCTGATATGAAAAAAAAACAACAAAAAACAAAAGAATAAATAACAAAATGGATTGTCAGACACATATATCAGATAAACTGGACTGTGACCAAACTTCCCTGATTTAAGTAATACATGCATCTCAATCCCAACAGCCAAGGGAGTTTGGGCCCATCCATTGGGCTATTTTATTTTCAGGTAAATTTGCACTAAATCTAACATGCTGAACTAAAGACACAGGCACAGTTTACAACATTTGTGTTTTTATATTTTGTAGGTAATGCGTCTGCTGATTGGGCATTTGGAATCAATTATATGAATGACTCCTGTACGCAGACAATCACTACCACCTTTACTCTACCTCCGGCAGTCTTCAATTTCTCACAGGTTGACGTGAAACTTCTTGAAAAAAATGACCTGAATAATATTTATAAATCAGTTCGTGTGACTTTGGTAAGAAAATTTTATTGTTAATACCGGTACTGTTATAGGACACTTCCTCAAAGTGGATGCTCGTGGGTTTTTTTTTTGAGAAACGGCTTTGTTGGATCTGCTGCTGGCAATGGCGAAAATTAGACAATCTCTGTATGATATCTTTTGAAATCTTCATATGATATCTACCATTTTTCTGGAACCTTTTTCTGGTTGTGTTCTTCACTTAACACTAGGTGGTGCTGTGGTAATGAACACAGGTAAACCTTTGTAACATGTGGAGCACCTGTGGGGTTCCGGGTGTAAACAGGAATAGACCGCAACCTGTGAGGTCTCAGGAGTAAAAAGTAATACGATCCAAACATTGTGATTTGATTAAAAAATTGTTGAGAGTAACGTTAAATCATACCGTACTCACTTTAGTCTTGACACAGATAGAAGCAATTGAATGAACCCTGTTGATTAGTACATTGATCCTGTCTGTTGGTACCCCATTGATCCTGTCCAATGGTACTTCATTGATTCTGTCTGTTCGTACCCCATTGATCCTGTCCATTGGTACCCCACTGATCCGGTCATTGGTACCCAATTGATCCTGCCCATTGGTGCCACTTTTGATCCTGCCCATTGGTACCACATTGAACCTATCCATTGGTACCCCATTGATCCTATCCATTGGTACCCCATTGATCCTGTTCATTGATACTCATTGATCCTGTCCATTTGTATCCCATAGATTCTGTTCATTGTTACCCCATTGACCCTGTCCATTGTTACCCCATTGATCATGTCCATTGGTACCCCATTGATCCTGTCCATTGGTACCCTATTGATCAGGTTCATTGGTACCCCATTGATTCTGTCCATTGGTACCTATTGATCCTATCCATTGGTATCTCATTGATCCTATCCATTGGTACCCCATTGATCCTATCCATTGATACCCCATTGATCCTGTCCATTGATACCCATTGATCCTGTCCATTGTTACCCCATTGATCCTGTTGATTGGTACCCCATTGATCCTGTCGATTGGTACCCCATTGATCCTGTCCATTGGTACCCCATTGATCCTGTCCATTGGTACCCATTGACCCTGTCCATTGGTACCCATTGATCCTGTCCATTGGTACCCGTTGATCCTATCCACTGGTACCCCATTGATCCTGTCCATTGATCCCCCATTGACCCTGTCCATTGATACCCATGTATCCTGTCCATTGATACCCCATAGATCCTGTCCATTGGTACTCCATTGACCCTGTCCATTGGTACCCATTGACCCTGTCCATTGGTACCCATTGATCCTGTCCATTGGTACCCTATTGATCCTGTCCATTATTACCCCATTGATCTTGTCCATTGTTACCCCATTGACCCTGTCCATTGGTACCCCACTGATCCTGTCCATTGGTACCCCATCAATTGTGTCAATTGGTACTCCATTGATCCTTTCCATTGGTACCCCATTGATCCAGTTCATTGGTACCCTATTGATCCTGTCCATTATTACATCGATTGATCTTGTCCATTGGTACCCCATTGATTTTGTCCATTGGTACCCCATTGATCCTTTCCATTGGTACCCCATTGACCCTGTCCATTGGTATCTCATTGACCCTGTCCATTGGTACCCCATGTTAATTCTGTCCATTGGTACCCTATTGCTTTTGTCCATTGGTATCCCAATTGATCCTATGCATTGGTAACCATTGATCCTGTCTATTGGTATCTCATTGACCCTGTCCATTGGTACCCCATGTTGATTCTGTCCATTGGTACCCCATTGATTCTGTCCATTGGTACCCCTATTGATCCTTTCCATTGGTACCCCATTGATTCTGTTCATTGGTACCCCATTGATTCTGTCCATTGGTACCCCTATTGATCCTTTCCATTGGTACCCCATTGATCCTGTCCATTATTACCCCATTGATCTTGTCCATTGTTACCCCATTGATCCTGTCCATTGGTACCCCACTGATCCTGTCCATTAGTACCCCATCAATTGTGTCAATTGGTACTCCATTGATCCTGTCCATTGGTACCCCATTGATCCAGTTCATTGGTACCCTATTGATCCTGTCCATTGGTACCCCATTGATTCTGTCCATTGGTACCTCCATTGATCCTGTCCATTGGTACCCCATTGCCCCTGTCCATTGGTACCCCATTGACCCTGTCCATTGGTACCCCATTGATTCTGTCCACTCGTACCCCCATTGATCCTTTCCATTGGTACCCCATTGATCCGGTCCATTGGTATCTCATTGATTCTGTCCATTGGTACCCCATTGATCCGTTCCATTGGTACCCCATTGATCCTATCCATTGGTACCCCATTGACCCTGTCCATTGGTACCCTGTTGATCCTGTCCATTGGTACCCATTGATCCTATCCATTGGTACCCCATTGATCCTATCCATTGGTACCCCATTCACCCTGTCCATTGGTACCCTGTTGATCCTGTCCATTGGTACCCCATTGACCCTGTCCATTGGTACCCCATTGATTCTGTCCATTGGTACCCTATTGCTTTTGTCCATTGGTATCCCAATTGATCCTATGCATTGGTAACCATTGATCCTGTCTATTGGTATCTCATTGACCCTGTCCATTGGTACCCCATGTTGATTCTGTCCATTGGTACCCCATTGATTCTGTCCATTGGTACCCCATTGATTCTGTCCATTGGTACCCCTATTGATCCTTTCCATTGGTACCCCATTGATTCTGTTCATTGGTACCCCATTGATTCTGTCCATTGGTACCCCTATTGATCCTTTCCATTGGTACCCCATTGATCCTGTCCATTATTACCCCATTGATCTTGTCCATTGTTACCCCATTGATCCTGTCCATTGGTACCCCACTGATCCTGTCCATTAGTACCCCATCAATTGTGTCAATTGGTACTCCATTGATCCTGTCCATTGGTACCCCATTGATCCAGTTCATTGGTACACTATTGATCCTGTCCATTGGTACCCCATTGATTCTGTTCATTGGTACCCCATTGATTCTGTCCATTGGTACCCCTATTGATCCTTTCCATTGGTACCCCATTGATCCTGTCCATTATTACCCCATTGATCTTGTCCATTGTTACCCCATTGATCCTGTCCATTGGTACCCCACTGATCCTGTCCATTAGTACCCCATCAATTGTCAATTGGTACTCCATTGATCCTGTCCATTGGTACCTCATTGATCCAGTTCATTGGTACCCTATTGATCCTGTCCATTATTACATCGATTGATCTTGTCCATTGGTACCCCATTGATCCTTTCCATTGGTACCCCATTGACCCTGTCCATTGGTACCCCATTGATTCTGTCCATTGGTACCTCCATTGATCCTGTCCATTGGTACCCCATTGCCCCTGTCCATTGGTACCCCCATTGACCCTGTCCATTGGTACCCCATTGATTCTGTCCACTCGTACCCCCATTGATCCTTTCCATTGGTACCCCATTGATCCCGTCCATTGGTATCTCATTGATTCTGTCCATTGGTACCCCATTGATCCGGTCCATTGGTACCCCATTGATCCTATCCATTGGTACCCCATTGACCCTGTCCATTGGTACCCTGTTGATCCTGTCCATTGGTACCCATTGATCCTATCCATTGGTACCCCATTGATCCTATCTATTGGTACCCCATTCACCCTGTCCATTGGTACCCTGTTGATCCTGTCCATTGGTACCCCATTGACCCTGTCCATTGGTACCCCATTGATTCTGTCTATTGGTACCCTATTGCTTTTGTCCATTGGTATCCCAATTGATCCTATGCATTGGTAACCATTGATCCTGTCTATTGGTATCTCATTGACCCTGTCCATTGGTACCCCATGTTGATTCTGTCCATTGGTACCCCATTGATTCTGTCCATTGGTACCCCATTGATTCTGTCCATTGGTACCCCTATTGATCCTTTCCATTGGTACCCCATTGATTCTGTTCATTGGTACCCCATTGATTCTGTCCATTGGTACCCCTATTGATCCTTTCCATTGGTACCCCATTGATCCTGTCCATTATTACCCCATTGATCTTGTCCATTGTTACCCCATTGATCCTGTCCATTGGTACCCCACTGATCCTGTCCATTAGTACCCCATCAATTGTGTCAATTGGTACTCCATTGATCCTGTCCATTGGTACCCCATTGATCCAGTTCATTGGTACCCTATTGATCCTGTCCATTGGTACCCCATTGATTCTGTTCATTGGTACCCCATTGATTCTGTCCATTGGTACCCCTGTTGATCCTTTCCATTGGTACCCCATTGATCCTGTCCATTATTACCCCATTGAGCTTGTCCATTGTTACCCCATTGATCCTGTCCATTGGTACCCCACTGATCCTGTCCATTAGTACCCCATCAATTGTCAATTGGTACTCCAATGATCCTGTCCATTGGTACCCCATTGATTCTGTCCATTGGTACCCTGTTGATCCTGTCCATTGGTACCCCATTGACCCTGTCCATTGGTACCCCATTGATTCTGTCCATTGGTACCCTGTTGATCCTTTCCATTGGTACCCCATTGACCCTGTCTATTGGTACCCCCATTGATCCTGCCCATTGGTACCCCATTGACCCTGTCCATTGGTACCCCATTGACCCTGTCCATTGGTACCCCATTGACCCTGTCCATTGGTACCCCATTGATCAAGTCCATTGGTACCTCATTGATTCTGTCCATTGGTACCCCATTGACCCTGTCAATTGGTACCCCATTGATTCTGTCTGTTGGAACCTTGATTGACCCTGTCCATTGGTACTCCATTGATCCAGTCCATTGGTACCCTATTGATCCTATCCATTGGTACCCTATTCATCCTATCCATTAGTACCTCCATTGATCCTGTCCATTGGTGCCCGCACTGACCCTGCCCATTGGTACCTCATTGATCCGGTCCATTGGTACCCCATTGACCCTGTCCATTGATACCCCATCGATTCTGTCCATTGGTAGCCATTGATGCTGCCATTGGTACCCTATTGATCCTGTCCATTAGTACCCACTTTGATTCTGTTCATTGGTACCCTGTTGATCCTGTCCATTAGTACCCCCATTGATTCTGTCCATTGGTACCCCATTGATCCAGTCCATAGGTACGCCATTGACCCTGTTCATTATTACCCCCATTGACCCTGTCCGTTGGTACCCCGTTAATTCTGTCCATTTAGTACCCCCATTGATCCTGTCCATTAGTACCCCATTGTTTACAATTTCTGTAAACAACATCATAGTTATAATGACTGCAAGACTACTAACATGACTCAAACAAATTGCTAAAATATATTTGTCAGTCAACCGAGATAAGTCTAGTATTTATGTTTTTGCCAATAGTATAGTGTAGTGTACAAGGGAGACATTTTCACAGATAGGAAATCTGAAGAAGCTGAAATGATCATTAGTTTCAAATGTTTCATAGAGCTATAACCTCACCAAACTGTGTTATGAAGAGAAGATGTGTTACATTTGTATGCGTTCTGTTCGTCCTGGGTGTGTGAAGTTGATGAATTCTGTGTCTGTGATTTCAGCCAACTCACCATGCAGCTTTCACTGATGTCCCTCCAGGTTCCTACAAGATCCGAGTAAGTACTCTACAGTAATCCCCCTTGTAATTCAATCACAGGGAGTGAAATTGGCTATAAAATAATAAGTAAAATTTATTATTACAAGAAGTTGACCATAATGGTTCAAAGTCGTGCATGTAATCCATTGTTTCTGTATTATATTAATAATTTTAGAGGTGATTGAATTTTGTCCCCAAATTTTGTCCCCAAATTAGGGGCGATTGAATTTTGATAGGGTGATTGAATTATTAGAGGGATTACCATAGCTCCATTGTGAGGTTCTTACAAAATTGACGACAAAACTGTCCTCAAATTCTTTTTCTGTTTTGTTCTTGGGGTACAGTCGATAAAAATTGTACATCCAAGGAAATATATAAAATTGAAGTCACATAAAAAGCAATTGTAGTATTTACTTCCAAAGGTTTTTGGTATTAATGCAAGGAGTGTGTACAGCTCTTTAATTTCGCAGTTGCAGTAAGACATTTTATTTTCACATCCATTCGATTTTCACTTTTTTGGATGCCTCGGGATGACATGTAATCAGCATGTACATCAATTATTTCTTGTCCAGTTCATATCTCAGTTGATTATCTGATGGACAACTTCAAACCTTACATGGACGATGATTAGTACGGTACCTTTTGGATGTGGAATTGTCAGGTAGTTCACCTGTTTCAATGATTCTCCACCGAGTTATAGCTCTTCATCTCATCTGTCAACAATTTCTTGTCCAGTACATATCTGGGTTATTATTTGATGGACAACTTACATGGAAGATGCTTAGTACCTTTAGTAAAATGTCTTACTGTCGCAAAAATCTCAATTTGCGGCAGTAAAACCAGCATTAACATCTGCAAATACTAATATAGAACATAGTTATTCCTCAAATTTATGATGCTGTGAAAGTGCGTAACATGTTCAGCAATATATCATTTATTTGCAGATCGATGTGGTTGATCCATATGTTAGCTATGCTGGGAAGTGCTTGTGTAAAAACCAAGATAAACAGTGTTATCGGTGTATAGGGACTACAACATTATATATGGATATAGGTACACATGTACGTACATGGTTATGGTTGGCCATCCCTGCCAGAATTCGTCATTTAGAGGCTGCCTCTAAATAATATATACCATGGTATAAAATGCCAAGCCTGCCATAATTCGTATTTAGAGGCGGCCTCTAATTATTTTGTACCATGGTATAAAATGCCGAGCCTGCCATAATCCCTATTTAGAGGATGCCTGTAAATCGCCAAGCCTGCCACAATTCGTATTTAGAGGCTGCCTCTAATTATTTTGCACCATGGTATAAAATCGCCAAGCCTGCCATAATTCCTGTTTAGAGGATGCCTCTAATTCATTTTAGCCGTAAGTCGTAAATTTTCGCCTTCTTATTACTTCCACCAATGATATGCGCTTTCACAAATTTGGTGCCATATCTCTACGCTTGTTACAAGTTTACTCATTGGTCAAATTTAATATTCTTGATATGACATCGAGTTGTTTATGACTTGCGGCTAAAATGAATTAGAGGCATCCTCTAAATAGGAATTATGGCAGGCTTGGCGATTTTATACAATGGTACAAAATAATTAGAGGCAGCCTCTACATACGAATTATGGCAGGCTCGGCATTTTATACCATGGTATATATTATTTACAGGCAGCCTCTAAATACGAATTGTGGCAGGCTTGGCGATTTAGAGGCATCCTCTAAATAGGAATTATGGCAGGTTCGGCATTTTATACCATGGTACAAAATAATTAGAGGCAGCCTCTAAATACGAATTATGGCAGGCTTGGCATTTTATACCATGGTATATATTATTTAGAGGCAGCCTCTAAATGATGAATTCTGGCAGGGATGGCCAACCATACATGGTCTTATTACTGTGAACTCAATACACATACCAGATATTTCAGGTCAGGGTCAGAGTACAATTAAAGAAGTTCTTCAACATCAAACTAGCGATATTCTCATCATCATGCCTGTCCATGTATCAAACATGCACCAAATCTCAAGAACAAATTTGGATAGATTTTGAGGATTGTTGGCCAGGATTATAATATTTGAAGATACATGTACAAACATTACTTCATTAAACCTGGACCTATCCCAGGTGGCCTACACATTACTTCATTAAACCTGGACCTATCCCAGGTGGCCAACACATTACTTCATTATTAAAACCTGGACCTATCCCAGGTGGCCTACACATACATGTACGGTACCCTGGTGTGATTGACAAACAAAACTTTTGAAGAGTGATGTCTCGGACTGTGCTGATTGGTCCAGATCTTAAAACATATGGCGATTATCACACGATAATCTTCATTTGTTTGTTGTGGTCTGTTTCATTCACATGCCGAACTGGTGACGTCTCATTCTTGTGACGCAGTGTTACAAAGCTGAGCGATGATTGGTTCATTCACTGTGTAGTGGGCGGAGTTCATGAACAGACAGCATGTGTGAGCTTGGCCTGCATTAACCAGTCACAAAATTCTCGCATCAAAATGGAAAAAGTTGGAAGAAAATTCGCCATTCCGCTTAAGAAAAGAGGAAATATTTATCATTGTGCATGTTAGAATGGAGTTAATGACCTTCTTGGTGAATATTATCGTGTAATAATTTTTTGATGATTAGTTATAGACCTCATCAAACATCAAAAATGTTTAATTGACGGTCTAAACCTAAACATCGAAAAATTATTACACGATAATATTCACTAAGGCTTAGGCGGTCATTAACTCTTAAGTTGTCTGCAGAGTACATGTAGATACTCTTATGACTAGTTAGGACCAGAATATAAACAATTAAATCATTACTGATTGGTTTAAAATATTCTTTTTTTAAGACGAAAATCATGAAGGGAAAATCTGAATTTAGAAGTCATCTTGAAAATATTCAAATATATTTCGAAATAGATAAATGTATTCCACCTATTGTTCAACTAGTCTATTCCAGCATATCATCTGCCATATATAATATACGGTTATTGTATATCCATTTCCATATCAGCCCTGGTATCGGTCAATGCTGGAAGATTTTTGGTGATGAATCGGACAGGACATGACAAAAGTTTGAACTAAGCCTCCTGAAGACTTTTTCACTTTTCGAGACTGCAATGTTATAAGTCCTACCTGAGATAGCACCAGTCCAGCATTTAACATGGCTGATATAGAGTTCAGTTCCCCCCCCCCCCACTTTCAAATGTGCTCCGACACCCCTAAATCTGAATGAATTTTCATGAAATTCTATGAACAAAATGGAAAACTCGAGCTCCTGTCTAGAGGCTGGGCAATTTTTTACTGCCATGAGAAACTCCTGTCATGGACAAGAAACATTTTCCTTAGAAATGTGAAGAAAAAAAAACCTTCAGCTATAATAATAAATTCTTTATTTCGAGAGGGTGACACAATCAGTTTACATAAACTGTTCTCCCTTGAGGCCCTCAGATTAACTAAGCATGACATACAGGAATTTTTGCGGAGCATATTTACAAATGTACATAGTTAGTTGTTTCTTGAAAGAGTTCACAGACTTGGCTTCCTTTATGGACTGGGGTAGGCTATTCCAAATTATTGGGCCAGAGTATCTCAAACTTCCCTTGAAGTATTCGGTTCTGCATTTAGGGATATATAATTTATTTGTGGTGGTTGATCTTAAAGTTCGCTTTGAGACGCATGTTCAGAAATAATTTAGAGATAGTAGAGCTTGGCATGCAATCGAGACTTTTATAGATCAAAATAGCTTTCTGAGTAAATATTCTTTCGTAGATGGTCATCCAATTCAGTTGTTTGATGATGGGGAGAGAAGGGGCGGTGGAGTCTGCATTCATTATAATTCTGGCAGTACGTTTTTGAAGCCGGTGAACTCTTTCAAGAGATATTTCAGGAGCATTCCCCCAGATAGTGATACAATAATCTATATGAG